>OZ012741.1:81661968-81761134 GCA_963859935.3 Lathyrus sativus | reverse complement strand
GGATTAGAATGGCAAGAATCTATATGGAATGAGTTTTGGTCAATTTAGTGACTTTGGTCAAAGTATGGTAGTGATGAGTTTGAATTTTTGGTTTTTTGAGGTTCTTGGTGGTTTGATGGATTATACACCTTCTATATGTTATTTAGAAGGTGTGTGGATGGTTGTGGAGTGTTGGAAAAGGGAAAATTAAAATGGTGTGAAATATGCCAAGTGACCAACTTTGGTGTTTTTTGGAATTCACTTACAAGCAAAGAGAGAAAGAGGAGGAGAGCTATGATACTTGGATGTTTTGAATAGCTCTGGTGTGTATTGGAAGTTAGGGCGAGAAGCCTCTATTTATAGGAGAAGAAGAGGTTGGGGCATATTTGGCTTTTCCAGTTTTTTGAGGGAGTTTCATGAGTTTTCTTTGAAAAATCTTGCAAAATCTTCTCATATCAACTCCATGGTTCAATGAAGATCAGAAAACGCAAGTGGATATGGGCATGAAATGACTGAGGTGAGCTTAGAGTGTGTAGAATGCCTGCTGCAACAGTTTAGAGTGAAAAAGTTTCTCTCTCCTTCTTACACATTTCAATATTATATTGCATAATCCTTGCAACTTGCCTCTCTCTCTTCACATCTCATTTTTTCTATCGTTCTCTTTCTCTACACATCTAAATATCTTAATGCATCATGATCCAAGGGTGGAGAGTGGTTAGAGATGAAAAAATTCTGATTTTGAGAAGTTGGTTCAAGTGGATTTTTAAGTGTGACAGACCCAACTTCAAGGCACCATAACTCCTAGCTCATAAATCTCCTTGGGGAGTTCTTGCACTCTTTAGAAAGCCCTTGTGTAGCTCTACAACTTTCATGTCCACCAAAAATTCCAATTCTATGCGCATCTTGATCAAAAGAACCCCTTGAAGTTGGCTGAAAAAGGGAATTGTAAGGCCAGAATTTGCAAAATTCACTAAGTGTTTTACACTAGAAAAATGATTTTTGTTATAACTCCATTTCCATGCATTTTTTGAATATGGACCACTGTGGGACTTTTGTAGGGTTTATCAAGACCTTTCAAACAAGCCTAGAACCATTTCAATTTGATGTGTGGTTGAGGAGTTATGGTTTTGCCCCTTTCGAAACCCTAATTCCCGATTTTTGCAATTACTTCCTAACCCTTGATCCAATGGTCATGAAACTTTATAAGGAGGTGTAATATGATATAAGGAACATTTTTCATTCACACCTTGAAGTCAAATTCCTTATTGTTGGAGAGTTGACTTTTTGGTCAACTTTTCGATCGATCGGTGTCTACCGAGTCGCCCGTTGGTGATCCGGACATCCTGAGGACTTGAAACTCTTTGGACGGACTTTACTAAGCCATGGGAGCTTATTGGACCCTTGATCCCATCATTGAAATACTCTTTGAATCAAAAGTCAAACTACAGTTGACTTTTTCCAGTCAAAAACCCTAATCGGGTTTCTCAAATTGCACTGTTCTCGAACCCCGGGTGACCACCTCAAATTGGATTCATACTTGACCCAATGTTGTATTCTTGATCTTGTTTGAAGTTGAATCAATCCAAAACATTGATTGATCGGACCACTGAAATCTCGATTTTGACGGTACGGAACCCTAATTCATCTACATCTTGACAAAGATAAACTGGAAATGGGTTAAGGTTAGTTAATCAACTAAATATAATCCTAAAATGATGATGAGGATCTAAGGGGTCAAAATTTGGGGTGCAACAGTTGCCCCTATTTAAATATCTTCACTAGATGGCAATGAAAGATGACAATCCTCATAGAATCATAGTGGAAGATATTTAAATATAGCAAACCAGAAATTTTTTCCCTTAGATCCGATGGTATGCAAAAGGACGAATGCATGAATCTAAATGATATTATATGATGCTTGAATGCAAGACAGATGCAGACACACGAGCAAATATAAAAGAACGGCAATACAACGAGTAACCACTCACGAGGGAACCAACACACTAGGGAAAGATTCAAGACTAAGTAAGCAAGACAGTTCAAACATGACTAAAGATGTTGTTCAAGGGAATCTTTCACACAGGGGACACAAATTCCACTAGGGAAGACACCTCTTCATTGGGGAAAGGAGATATGAACCTCACTGGGGATAACCAGATGAGGAAGCCCACCGGGGAAGATGACAACTCTTCACTGGGGAAACGAAAGAAAAGAAAATGCAAACCATACTGGGGAAGAATCCCACTGGGGAAAACTTTGCTGGAGAACAAAATCTCCAGGGAAGCAAAGCTTCACCGGGGAAAAGACGGAACAAAGACACGACTCTCACTGTGGATAACCAGATGAGAAAATTTCCTATGAACGAAGAGTTCAAACGGATCTTCAGGAAAAGGTTAGAAACAAATACCAGACGTGTCGGGGAGACCAGTATCCACTAGTTCTCTGAGACTTGACTGAAAAAACAAAAGTTTCAACTGGGGAAACTGGTGACGACCAGAACAACAAAATAGCGTCAAACAGTGCTAACTTTCACTAGACTTACTGAGGATGATGGTGATGACCAAACAATAACGGATTCCAAGAAGTGCTAAATATCACTAGACTTCCTGGGGATATGGTGACGACCAAATCAAAGTTCCAATTACCATTGAGGAATTCCAAGCAATGTTGTTGAAACAACAGGGCTCTGGCTGGGGATTGGTAACAACCGACTAATAACGATTAGTTTTCAAGCAATGCCAGTAACCACTGGTCTTAGAGGAGACTGGTGATGACCAAATCGGGATATACCAATAACGATTGGAGGGGACGATGCTAGTAACCACTAGACTTAATTGGAAAAAATTTGGTGACGACCTAATCCAGAAGACCAATGACCATTGGATTTTCAAAGAGTTGGGTAACGACCAGACCGGAGTGATGATAACAATCTGCTTCAAGTGGTGCCAATAACTATTGGACTTGGGCTAATTGGTGACGACCAAACCAGGTGTACCAATAACAATTGGTTCTGACTAGGTTTTCCAAACAAGGCTAGTGACCATTAGACTTATAGAGATTGGTACTAACCGAATCAAAGGGTACTAATAACAATTGGATCTGAGGATAAGACTAGTAACGACTAGGTTCAGAAAAGCTGGTAATAACCGAATCAAATGGGGTACCAATCACAATTGGATTTGAAGTTAATACCAATAATCATTGGACATTTTAGGGAATTTTGGTGATGACCAACTCTAACGTCAATGACCATTGTTTTTTTAGAAGGCAATACTAGTAATCACTAGATTTTTAGCCAAATTGGTGAAAACCGAATCAAAGGGACTCCAATAACAATTGGTTTGTTTTATAACAGAATCAGTAACAACTGGGTTTGAAAAATAATTGGTGACGACCGAATTACTGTACCGAACGTAATTAGTTCTGAACATGTGCTAGTGACCACTAGTCTTTCAAAGTTTGTTGGTGACGACCAAATCGAAGGTGAAAATTGGTAATAACCCCCTGTTTGTGTAAATTAGACATTGCTAGTCACCACTAGCTTCCCAAAGAAGATAAGGAAACCCCAGGATGACAACTTTGAAGCGAACTTGTAACAACAAAACAAAGATAAAGGTAACAACCAAAGGATCTTGACGGCGGGAATGCAAACAAATGCGTATGCTGGCATGATGCTGTATGCAAGACGCAGAACGACCCGTAGGAACAAAGAAAGACCAAACAAAGAGAGAACTCGTCACACTGAGTTTCAAAATGCCTCAAGTCAGGCGACACTTCCTTCTTTGGTGTAGATAACGATCTTTTCTCAGTAATATCCTCGTATTTCTGCGGAGAAGAAGTCTTAGCTTAAGAGCCTGAATTGCTGTTGGACACATCTGGCCTGGTCAGAGCTAACAACAACCCTCCACAACTTTGAGGACTGTGTAATGTTATCAGATTACCTCTAGAACTTTTCAATCATTTTGTCAAATTGTGTTTTCTTTTTAAAACAAGACTTAAGTTTTTCAAAACACTTTGCTGTCATGAAATTCTTATTAACAAATAAGTGAAATTGCATAACAAAAATAGCGGATCATAACAATGATTTGGCCAAAAATCTTATTTTTATTAATAGACAAGAGCTCTACAAAAGGCAAAGCCTTGGAATTTTATATGTTTTGAAAAATGGCAACAGAAAGGTTACAGAATCCCATAATAATCCGGTCCTTCCGACCACCAGCTCACTTGCTTTGCTGCTTCCGACGAGAATAACAGGCGTTGACCTTTCTTCTAATATTCTGCACAGGACTCTGCCCCAGCGTCTGTCAGCTTTCAAACATTGGGCTTTCATCTTGTCGAGGCACTGGGATCCTCCTTCTATGTATTTCGTTTCAGGCGTAGTATTTTCTTAGTGCGTATGAGTTGATGGGATACTTGAGTGGTTCGCCATCCATAGTTTCGAGAATCAGAGATCCTCCGAAGAAAACGGTCTTCACAACGAAAGGGCCGTCATAGTTGGGCATCCACTTGCCACACATATCTTTTTGTGTTGGTAGGATTTTTCTAAGCACAAGCTCTCCTTCCCTATACTCTTTGGGACGAACCTTCTTGTTGAATGCTCGGGCCATCCTTTGTTGATAGATTTGACTGTGGCACATGTCGTCATTCTTTTCTCGTCGATGAGATTCAACAAATCGAATCTTTCTTTTATCCACTCGTCTTCATCCAGCTTTGCTTCCGTCAAGATCTTCAAGGAAGGTATTTTGACTTCAATGGGTAGCACATCGTCCATCCCGTACACTAAGGAAAAGGGAGTTGCTCCTTTCGAAGTTCGCACTGATGTTCGGTATCCGTGCAAAGCAAATGGTAACATCTCATGCCAATCTTTGTAAGTTACGACCATTTTTTGTATTATCTTTTTGAAGTTTTTGTTTGCAGCTTCAACTGCACCATTCATCTTAGGTCTGTAAGGGGACAGGTTGTGATGTTTGATCTTAAAATCGTCACAAAGTTCCTTCATTGTTTTGTTGTTCAGATTCGACCCGTTGTCAGTAATGATCTGGTTAGGGATACCATATCGGCATACGATCTCCTTTTTAATGAAGCGTGCAACCACTTGCTTTGTCACATTTGCATATGACGCTGCTTCCACCCATTTGGTGAAATAATCGATTGCGACAAGGATGAAGCGATGGCCATTAGAAGCTTTTGGCTTTATCGCTCCGATCATATCTATGCCCCACATTGCAAAAGGCCAAGGTGATGTCATCACATTGAGAGGATGTGGAGGGACATGCACTTTATCAGCATAAACTTGACATTTATGACACTTTCGAGCGAAGAGTATGCAATCCATCTACAAAGTTAACCAGAAGTAATCCGCTCTTAAGATTTTCTTAGCCATGGCGTTGCCATTTGCATGGGTGCCGAAGGTTCCTTCGTGTACTTCGGTCATTATGAGATTCGCCTCGTTTTCATCGATGCATCGGAGTAAGACCATGTCATGGTTTCTCTTGTACAAGATGCCGTTGCTGATGAAGAATTTAAATGACAACCTTCGTAATGCTCTTCTGTCGATTGTGGACGCGTTAGCGGGATACTCTTGGTTTTGAAGGAAATTCTTGATATCATAAAACCATGGCTTCTCCTCAGATTCTTCGTCTATTGCCATGACGTATCCGGGTACCGTCCTTCTTTCGATGCGGATCAGAGGTGCCTCATTGACAAACTGGACTTTCCACATTGATGCCATCATGGCTAACGCATCGGCAATGTGATTTTCTGCTCTTGGTACGTGCTTGAAGGTAATTTCATCAAAATATTCAGCCATCTCTAAGATGTGGGTCTTATAAGGAATCAATTTTTCAACCCTGGTTTCCCATTCTCCTTTGAGTTGGTATATCACCAAAGCAGAATCACCAATTACTTCCAAGATTTTGATACGGAGGTCGATGGCGGCTTCCAACCCTAGGATGCAGGCTTCATACTCTGCTATGTTGTTTGTGCATGAGAAACAAAGTCGGGTTGTGACCGCAGTGTACCCTCCAGTTGGATTTTTCAGAACAGCTCCGATGCCATGTCAATTTTTGTTTGATGCTCCATCGAACATCATCTCCCAGCAGGATCCCGGCTCGGGACCTTCATCTGGACCAGGCTCTGGTTTTGTGCGCTGAATGTACATCACATCTTCATCAGGAAAATCGAACTTGAGTGGTTGATAATCCTCCATAGGATGCTCTGCAAGGTGTTCTGACAAGATACTTCGTTTGATAGATTTTTGAGCAACATACCGGATATCGTACTCTGATAAGAGCATATGCCATCGGGCTAATCTTCTTGTTTGAGCTGGCTTTTCAAAGATGTACTTGATGGGGTCCATCTTAGAAATCAACATCGTAGTGTGACAAATCATGTATTGCCTCCGACGCTTGGCAGCCCATGCTAACGCACAACAAGCTTTTTCCAGGGGAGAGTAACGACTCTCGCAATCAGTGAACTTCTTACTTAGATAATAGATTGCATGTTCTTTCTTCCCTGACTCATCAGTCTGGCCCAAGACACAGCCCATTGAATCTTCTAGCACCGTCATATACATGAACAAAGGCCTTCCAGGTACTGGAGGAATCAACACTGGAGGCTCTTGCAAATACTGCTTGATTTTCTCGAATGCGGCCTGACAGTTTTCATTCCATACCACTGTTTGATCTTTTCGTAACAACTTGAAGATTGGTGTACAGGTAGGGGTCAAATTGGAAATGAACCTGGAGATGTAATTCAAACGTCCGAGGAAGCCTCTGACCTGTTTCTCCATTTTGGGCGCAGGCATCTCCTGGATTGCTTTAACCTTGTCGGGGTCTACTTCAATTCCTCGCTGACTAACGATGAAACCAAGTAACTTGCCTGAGCGAACTCCGAAGGTACATTTTGCTGGATTTAGTCTTAATCGATACTTTCGGAGTCTCTTGAATAGCTTCAGTAGATGATCCAAGTGGTCTTCTTCACTTTGGGATTTTGCAATCATATCGTCCACGTACACCTCAATTTCTTTGTGCATCATATCATGAAAGAGTGTGACCATAGCTCTCTGATACGTTGCCCCTGCGTTCTTCAAACCAAAAGGAATTACCTTATAACAATAGGTGCCCCATGGTGTGATGCAAGTTGTTTTCTCCATGTCATCTGGATCCATTTTTATCTGGTTATAACCATAGAATCCGTCCATGAATGAGAAAACTGCAAAGTTGGCCGTGTTATCCACCAAAGTATCAATATGCGGTAGCGGGAAATCATCTTTCAGACTTGCTTTGTTTAGATCCCTGTAGTCGACGCATATCCTAACCTTGCCATCCTTCTTTGGGACCGGTACAATGTTTGCCACCCATTCTGGATACTTGGATACTGCTAAAAAACCGGCATCCATTTTCTTTTTGACCTCATCTCGGATTTTAAGCGCCATGTCTGGTCTCGACCTGCGAAGCTTTTGTTTGACCGGAGGACATTCTGGCTTCAGGGGGAGCTTGTGCATGACAATTTCAGTATCCAACCCTAGCATATCTTGGTAGGACCAAGCAAATACGTCAACAAAATCTCTGAGGATTGTTATCAGCTTGTGTTTGATTTCTGGCCTTAATGATGCCCCAATCTTGACTTCTCTTTTGTCCTCCTCTGACCCCAAGTTGATAACTTCCGTCTGCTCTTTGTGGGGCTGGAGACAAACATCTTCGTATTCAACCATTCTCTTTAACTCTTCTGGGACTTCTAACTCTTCGTCATTCTCTTCTTCAGCTTGGAAGTCAAATGAACCGCTAGTAGAAAGAACCGAAGGATCATAGGATTTTGTGGTTGATGGAGGTATTCTGCATGCTTTATTTTTGGAACAATTAGGCACACACACACAGACATGCAGATGAAGGGTTGTTTTATATTTTTTCGAGAAGATTGCCATTTTTCGTTTAACAAAAAGTGTGAAAATGATGCAAAAAAAACAAATAACAAGAGTTTTAACAAAAACACTTTTTCATTAATGATTTTCAATTTTGCAAAGTGGCCCAATACAAAATAATTCGCAGGCCTTGGGCAAGACCGGGAAATTTTTAAAGAAAAACATAAAGCTAACAAGCAGAGTGAATTACTCTAAAGGTAAAAAGATGGGAACTTCCACAACCTCCCAATTGCGCAACGCTGCTCCTCCTCTAGTTATTAGATGATCCAGATTATCGTCCTCATCTTCAGCAATAATGGCATTGACTTGCACACCGCCACTGGTGAATATCTCTTTTAAGGACTTCTTCATTCTTGGTGATTTCTTCTGGCTCGTCTTCCGGAGTTGGTTTGTAACCCAACCCTTGTCGATCATACTTGGCTCGAGCATTGAATTTGATGACCTCTCCCCATCCCAGTGGGACTCCAGCTTTCAGTGCTGCCTTGATACTTTGAGCAGAGGTAAATGATGGCCCTTGGGTTATGTCTGATTCATCAACTAGAACAGCGTGAGCTATTTCTAGTGCTTGGAAGGCTGTCTCGAGGGAGTCTTCATCAGCCTCAATATATCGGAATGATGACAAGTTGCTCACCATTAAGTCTTCTTCTCCATGGACAATGACTAGCTGGTCATTCACAACAAACTTCATTTTTTGGTGGAGAGTGGAAGTGACAGCGCCAGCTGTATAATCCATGGTCTTCCTAATAGGCAACTGTAGACCGGATTTATGTCCATCACCTGAAAGGTGACTTCGAAGATTTATGGTCCAATTAGGATAGGAAGATCAACTTCTCCTATCACGGTTCTCCTGGATCCGTCAAATGCCTTGACTATAAGAGAGGTTGGTCTCATGGTAGCACCTTGATATCCCATCTTGGCCAAAGTCCTTTTAGGCATTACGTTGAGTGCTGATCCCGTGTCAACAAGAACTCGGGACATCGTATCTTTTTCACATTTGACTGACACATGCAAGGCACGATTGTGCTTACGCTTCTCAGCTGTCAGGTCATTATCATTAAAGCTAAAAGTGTTACAGGCAGTGATATTTGCTACAACAGAGTCAAATTGCCCCACTTTAATATCTTTAGTGACGTGGGCCTGTGTCAGGATTTTGAGCAATGCCTGGCGGTGTGCTGGAGAACTTAAAAGCAAAGCCATGACCGAGATCTTAGAGGGTGTTTGATTTAATTGGTCCACCACCCTATAATCGCTTCGTCGAATGATTCTCAAGAATTCTTCTTCATCGTTCTTGAGACTTTCTTTTCCTCTAACTAAAGGTTCTTTGGCGGTGGTTGTCTCCGGAACAGGCTTCTGAGGAACAGGCGTCTTTTGAACAAAAATTGCTGGTGCAGGAGCCTCGTTGTATGTTCGAGGTTGATAGACACGACCACTTCGGGTCATTTTGCTTCCACTGGCAATGTTGGCCACACTTACTGGTTTCTTTTCTTTGAAAATCCCTTCACACCACGAATAGTCTTGTTTTTGTGTCACGGCTCTTGGGTGAGGCTTGGATCCTCCCTTCGGCTCAAACCTAGTTTGTCCCCTCCCGAATTTCGGGGGTGCATCATCACGAAATACTGGCCGAACGTTCTTGTAGTTTTTGGTATTGTTATCATCTCTGAATACGGCTCCTTTGTTGGGTTCTCCTGGTATGTTAAACACAGGCTCGACGACTGCCACATCTTCTTCCTTTTTCCGGTGGGCAATTTCTATCATTCCCTGTTCAATCATAGCCCGAATGTCCTTTTTCACAGCGTCACAACCCTTAGGATTCAGCATACATTCTTTGCAATCTTCGTGAGATGTCTTGAGTGACCACGCCTGAGCGAGGCGTTTGTGTAGGTATGCTAGTGGCACTTTGATCTCACCAACAGTAGTAACTTTCTTGTCTTCTGACCCCTCCCCTTCTTCAGTAATGGCGTTGACTCCACCATGATTTGGAAGAGGGTTGCTCTTAACGTTAGGCAGATTATCTTCGAAGGATAGAATTCTCTTTTCAATAAGTTCACGAACTAGGTGCTGAAGGGTGAAGCAACCTTCGAGATTGTGGCCTGGAGCATTCTCATGAAATGGGCAGCGAGCATTTGCATCGTAATAGAACGAGAGTGGATTAGGTGGAGCACCTAATTTTCTTGTTTTAACCAACCCTCTTTCTATTAGCATGGGAAACAGGTCGGTGTAACTCATTGGAATAGGCTGTATCTTTGGCCTATTTGCTTGATAATTTGCCCTCGGGGCCCTGTTCTGAGGTTGTTGACCCTGCGGCTGCTGGTATTGTTGTTGATTATTGGTGCGATAATGTTGCTGACTGCCAGACTGATACTAGTGTTGATTATTGAATGCCCCAGGTTGGGGACCATGCTGTGAAGAAGGTTGAAAAACCGGGGTCACTGCCGCTATATATGATGGTTGGTACTGTTGGTGATGGCTTCGTGAACTTTGTACTTTCTTTCCATATGTGATTGCACTCACCTCTCCCTCCTTCTTTTTGTGGAACGTGCTAACTAGCTTCTTTGCCGTGCTGGGGCTTGAGGTAACATTTGGAGTGGTTACTTTTCCACTTTTTAAACCTGCCTCCACCTTGACTCCCACTGCCACAATATCAGAGAAATTTTTTGTAACGCTGCTGATCAAACATTCATAGAATTCTGGTCGAACTGTATCCACAAACCAGTCTGCCAACTCCTTCTCAGTAAGGGGAGGCTCTACTTGTGCTGCAGTTTCGCGCCATCTTTGCGTATACTACTTGAAGGTTTCAGTATTTTTCTGCGTCATGCTGAGAAGCTGACGGCGGTCGGGAGCTAGGTCCATGTTGTACTTGTACTGTTGAATAAAAGCATCTGAAAGGTCTTGGAAACTGTGGATCTTAGCTTGATCTAAACCAAGATACCACTTGGCCGAAGCCCCTTTAAGACTATCTTGGAAACAGTGTACTAACAGTTTATCATTTTCAATATGCGGAGCCATCCGCCTACAGTACATGATTAGGTGCTCCTTAGGACAAGTGGTCCCCTCATAATTATCGAAAATTGGCATTTTAAATTTTTGAGGGAACACCAATCCAGACACTAGACATAGATCCTTGGCATCAGATCCAAAGACATGATTTCCTTCAATGGCCCTCATCCTTTTGGCCATGATGTCCATCTCCACTCTTAATTTTTCGTGATTTCGTCCTCAGCTTCAGACCCATCGGGTATATCAAAGATTGGCTGTTGATTGGCGAAGACTGGTCGTACTGTGGTAGGTCCACCTGCTGGAGTGAAAATAAGGTTTCTGATTGTTGTGTCGAACAAAGGATTGAGACCTGAAGACTGCATGTTGTTGAAAAGTGGCACAAAATCTCGGGACATGCCATAGGGAAACTCTGCTGAAGTAACAGGAGCTATTGTGACATTGGCTACTGATGTGGCAACTTCGAAGATCATTGTAGGTTGCGTATCCATTTTTGCTTTGATTACGTTGAGGACTTCCATGATCTGGTTGACGTCCGCTTTGATCCCTTCAATGTCAGTATCCATTTGATCGAACTTTTGGTCGTTATCTGCCATCTTCTTTTGAGCTTGGGACCGTGGGTTGTATCTGTGGGTACTCAGCGTGACTCCTTATCTCCTCTCTCTGGACAAGAACAAAGGATGAGCTGCGGAACCCCAAATGCAGGACTAATGTAGGATGTCATGCAAGTGCAAATGCAGATGCATAAACCATTCAAGGAAACTCAAAATTTTTGTTTACAAACAAAAAGTTAGACTAACATGTAACGACATGCTTTAAAAAGCGTTTTTTCATTTGATAGCTGGAAATCTATTACAATAGAGTGGCCTTTGCTAAAAAGCAAGACTTTTCTTACAATGAAAGTAAATTCAACTAACAGGATTTCAATCCTTTTTTAGGGAAAGCAGGGAAATGGTGAAACAAAGATCAATCTAACAAGACGACCCTTCTCCTTCTTGGACTCTGACATGAACTTGATCCTGGCGGATAATCTCCCACAGGTCTTCGTTTTCTCTTTGCGCTTTGACCAAAGCGTATCTTAGCTCTTCCCTAGTGCGGGGACCTCAGGCTCTATGGTTATCTCATAGTCATGAGTGTAGAACATGATTAAGGCAATTTCCTTTGACCATAGTAGGTACCCCCTGGTGGTCAAACAACTTGCATTCTCCATTGGGGTTGGGCCCATGAGGTGTGGATCTCTTTGAGCGTATTGAGCATTTTCTTCTAGTTCTTGGTTGCGACCTGTCTCACAGAAACGAGGCCTCAACAGTTCTGGTTCAGGCCCTGACCCGGTAGGATACCCATGTTGACGCCGAGCAAGAATAGGATTATAAGTGATCACCCCTTCTATCCCAATGAGAGGCACATTGGGGAAATCTCCGTAGCTAGAAATCATGACTTGGTCACCGATGCTGGTGTCATACCATGTGATATCATGGTGTCTGAGAGTGACAAGTTTAGAAACCCATGCGCTTTTGGTAGGAAGTCTCCAAAGGATATGGGTCCTTGGCAGATGAGAAGTAAACCATCGGTCGAGTAGTGCAAGATAGCATGAGAATCGTCCATAATCATACAAGGCGAAACGGTGAATGACTACATAAGTATCAACCAGTATTGTGTTGACCGGATTTTTGAGGATGAAAAGGTGGATTGCTTCTTCGCTGATGAATTCGTAACTGCTTGGGAACAGATATAGTCCATATATTAGTAGTGCCAAAATCGCCTCAAAAATGCCCAGGTTTCTGCTTTCATAGTGATACTCGGCCATCTCCATTAGAGGCCCGGCATCCATTCCATACCACCCTCCTTTCGCCCTCATTGGTGGTAAGTCTTCCAGCTTGATATGCAGGGCTTTAGCTAAGTCCTTCTTCTTTGGTTTTCCATAAGGGAGCGTAAAAGTCCATGGGATCTTTAAGTAAGCATTGTACTCTTTGAGGGTCAGGAGTAACTGAAAATATGGAAACACAAAGCAGTGGTAAGTTGTATGATAGAATTCCACCAAGGCTTACAACATGGGCTCATTGATCGGAGCGCTTATTAATGGCAATAGGTCCCCATATTTGCCTATGAAAGCAGCAGGGTTTCGGACAAGTCTGGTTAACATTCTTAGACGGCCCAATCTCAGATCCGGGACTCGAAGCATGTCTCTTCTTACCACGTTGTTGCCTGTAAAGAAAAAGATGAATTTCCTTGAATGGTTAGAAGAAGTGCAAATGCAAATGCAAATGATTGTCATGGAACTCAGATATTTTCGAACATCAGAAATCGTCATTTCATTAACAAAACGGATTACAAAACATTGTGTCCTTTTACTAGAGTTTTAAATAACAACTAAGTGAATCCTATCAAGGTTCTCCTAGCAGCCTGAGGTTGAGCTTCTCGATCTTTCTTTCCATCTGAGTCTTCTCGAAGATGAGTCTGTCCACAATTATCTTCCATGGATTAGACTGAGGTTCGTAAGGTTCTTCTAGTGCTTTCCTCTTCTTACAAGAGAGGATTTCTTCATCTTTCAACTGGAGTTGTCTTTGGAGCTCCGCGTTTTCTTCGACGACTATTTGATACTTGTGCTTCCAAGCTTCTTCAGTTTGCTGTGCTTTGATCAAAGCAATTTTCAACTTTTCTTCTTCGGACATGAAGACCAACGGGCGTTCTTCCTTCAAGGCCATAGGCTCTTGCTTAGGATATGGCATCCTTAGTGTGACGGCTCTTTTCCGAACCCATTGGAGGTAAGGTTCCAAAGAAACACAGTTGAGTCTTCCAAGATCTTTCTTTCCTTTCTTGTGTAGATGCTTCCAAGCTTCTAGAACTTTCTCTTTTAATCCTCGACTATCTTCCCCTTCTTTGAAGAAGATGCTTTCCACTTGAACACTTTTGGGTTTGTCCTTTAAAGGGTATCCCAATTGTCAGCGGGCGAGTATTGGATTGTAGCTGATCCCGCCATTAATGCTGAGAAGAGGTACGTTGCCAAATTCCCCACAACTGTCAATAATCATTGTCCCATCATAATCACGATTATACCAATCAATATCGGAACGGGTAAGAGCCATGATCTTTTGTGACCACCATCCTTTCTTTGGATCCCAAAAAGCGTTGGCTTTGGGTAAGTGTGAAGTGAACCACTTGTACAATAAAGGAGCGCAACAAGTGATCATTCCTCCATTGTGGAAATTCCTCAGATGAACAGAATGGTACGTGTCTGCTAACAAGGTAGGCACAGGATTCTTCTTCAAGAAAATTTTGATGGCATTGAGGTCCACAAAATTCTCAAAGCTTGGAAACAAGAATATACCATAGATGAGTAAGGCAATGATAGCCTCGAATGCATCCATGCTTAAATGATCTGCGTAATACTGAGCTTTCTCAACCAAGAATTCTGCTTTTAACCCAAAGACTCCGCCTTTTGTAATCAGATTCTTTTTTATATCAACCACTCCCAAACGTGTAGCTTTGGCAATGTCCTGCTCTTTAGGGTCCTTCTTTACAATCGGAAAAGGAGAATCTTCAAGAATAGGCAATCCAATTAATTGAGAATATTCCTCTAGCGTGGGCATTAGCTGATAATCAGGGAATGTAAAACAGTGGTAAAGCGGGTCATAAAACTGGAGGAGAGTAGAAAGAAGTCCACTATCCATCTTTATCTTCAAGAGTAGCAACAGCTTCCCATATCGGCTTTGAAATCCCTCTGGATCTGTCACTAAGGTGCTCAACCTTTTCAAATCCTCAAGGTTAAAACCCTTGTAAGTGTACTTCAAGGTCTTCTTTCTTTCATTGTTCATGACGACCTCTGATGTTTACAAACAACAAAGTCTGAGTTCCATGAAACCATATGATGATATGATGACATGATGATATGAATGCACAAACACAAGCAAATGCACATGCACATAACACAAACTTAAGGTTAAGGACAAGCATGAGTCCAAGGGTCTACCCATCCCCAAAGATTTGTACTATGGATTGATTGTACCTGCCGAACGGGTTCTACAAAGTTCCCAAAGTCATCAACCCATCTTTCGGATATTATCAACTTTTCAAATTACTTGGTAATCGATAATATTCTCAAGAGAATCTCATCTGAGTGTAGTATCGCGTATCAACTACTTCGGAAATACTTCCTTGTAGCCATCGCACTACGTCCTAATAAGGCCAAAGTAGGGGGAAATGTAATCTAAAAGTCCATAGTGTCATGGGCTCCTTTGTTGAAAGTAGCATTGTTTTCACGAATACTCAATCAACAATACTAAAACTTTCAAGAGGGCCTACACTGAGCGGTGGTTTCTCAAGTTAGCTTGGTCGGGAATCAACTCCCTATAAGCCTTCTTGAATATACCACCATCCTATCATAATTTCACTCAAGTCCGGGTATAGTACCGTCTCACCACTCAAATCACCTAATACCCAACAGTTTTAATCTAATATATTGACAAATATACATGTTAAGCAAATATTTACAAATATAGCATGCAATTAAACAAAATAGGCTAAACCCTCAAGCAAAGTAATATGTCCCCAGTGAAGTCGCCATTTCTGTTGCGGTGAGAATTGTGATACCAAGCTATTGATTAACTTGAATCTTAATTCTTAAATTCACAACCGGACTTTAATTTATCCAAAGGAAAGGTCTAAAGAAAGAAAAACCCTTTTCGCAATGTAACAACAACGCTAAGAGATTTGGGGATCAGGGGTTGGTTATGCATAGGGTAGGTATTTCACATCCTAAACATTTGTAGTACTCTACAGGAACCTTTTGTTTGTTTGCATGCTAAGTTTGCTAAATATTTGCTAAGGATTGGGATTGGGTAAGGGCATGGGTTAAGACCTAAAGATAATTTCTAAGCTTGCTCGCAAAGACGTCGCGTCCTCTTCCTACGTATCCTAACTAGGATAGAATCAGAGCAACCGTAGTTCACCTCACTAGGGTTGAAGAACACTTGATTATGCTCAAGGTTCTAAAGGGGGAAACAAACATAACAATGTTTGTGTAGAGTTTAACAAAAATCTCTAAGTCTATGTTATAACACTCAAAGGGAGATAAGTAATCATTACTATGATTCTTATATAGAGTTTGCAAACTCTATCCTAGGGTTTTAATTGAAGAGCACTCCTAGTATAGGTGGGTTTTCTAGACTTAAAGCAAAGTCTAACGGTTTATAAGGTCCTAACCTAAATAAGGTTCAAGATGACTTTACAAAGTCAAGAGAGGTAATGAGCTATCCATGACACAAAGGGTCAATGGAGAGACTTTTCCGTTGGAAGGAGAGGGGGGAGGCAACTTGGATGAGAACTAATGAGTTCCATCACTTGGGGAATAATAAACTTAACAAAGAAATAAACATTCAAACATGGTGAAAATAGTAGACATGATTACAATCAAGGATGAGCAAACACCTTACAATGAGCAAGTATTTCAAGTGAGATGAATGGTTACAACCAATGTATACAAGCATATTACAATAGGCATATCTTGACAAAGATGAAGGCATGATGAAGGTAACAACCATGTAAACAAATAACAATTTGAAAGTAACCAAGTTGTAAACTCAAAGTGTAACAACAAATATGCATAGATAACAATCTCACACAATTAAATTAGTTTAACCTCGTAATTTAGGAGGTAATGAATATGAGATCATGGTGACAATCATACAAATAAGTCTCAACTTAAAGTGATCATGCTATAAGTTCAAATGTAATAACAATTAGGCATTGATGACAATCAAAAAAGCAAAGACTGATCGCAATAATTAAACTCGAGGTTTTATGAAGAAATAATAACTCATGGTAACAACCAACAAGAAAATGGGATCTCAACATGTTAACAAACATAAAGGAGTCAATATCAATAAATCTCACAAGATAAAATGAGCATAGCATGAAAGAAAAATTCAACGATATGCAAGATAACGATCTTGAAACAAACCAACTTTCAAGTAGGTAAAAGGCATTGTGTTTACAAGCAATTTGAAATATTTTTACATTAAATGAAGCTAGACATTGTCATGAACATTTTGCAAAAAGGATGGGTTAAAAATAATGAAAAATGAACAAGTTGTGAATTTTTGAAGTTTATGAAAATAAAATAAACAAGCAATAAAAATAAAGTGGCCATGGGAGGGGTTGAACCTAGGCCCTCTTGTTTGCAAACTCAGGACTTACCTTCTGGCCACTAAGCACGCGTGTACAAGGAAATGAAAGGATGGATAATATAATGAAACATGAAACAAAGATAATTGAAGCGAAAAAAATGCCTCGCTGGGGCTCGAACCCAGGACACAAGGAAAGATAGGCGTTTTTATGGCAAGGCAATAACCACTGGGGTGGTGATACATCCATTGATGAAGCCACCCCTAATAATTAATAAGGGTAACATGTGTTCACTTGGGCAAAAAACATAAAACAAGGCAAATACGTTTTGGTACGTAACTTCCTAACCGTTAATCAGATCGACACAAAATTTACATGGAAATTGGGTAGAGTTGAACAAGGAAGAAGATGGTAATCTCAGTTTTCTAAAATTCTCACTGTGGAAGAAAATTCGATAGCTGGTGTGTATTAGTGTTATGTGATGCATTTTGTGATTTTCAAACAAGCTCAAATGCTCTTAAACCAAGGTAAACATATGCACATAATTCTTATATGATATGCAATGATATTATCAACTTACATCAACTCGGTTTATGCAGAAATGAAAAGTGACGTGTTGAGATGCAAGGATGTGAAAATGTGCATTTGAAATGTGATTCTCATAGCAAAGTGTTTTCAATGCAAAGTGATGATGCTAGCATACTTAAAATGGTGTTTATGAGATGCTACAATACAGTTTTGATGCAAAAAGAATTTGTGGCAGAAAATGGCATTTCTGTGATTTGAGGAATTTTGATGCATTTTCAAAGTTGAAACTCCAATCAATCCATGCTCAGGCTAAACAGAAGCTGGTACATACTTCAAATACATGGTTCGTGAGATACAAACTTAATGAGGACTCCAAAACCAAGTCTAATCAGGATATAGCACATGAACTGTAATTATTGTACAAGTTGCTACAACAAGATGCTCAAATTGGTAGCAGTATGATCAATCACTACAGTGTGATAGTCCAACCAAATAACAGCCTTGCATTGATGTCTCACCCAAAGAAAACAACTCATGCAACTGTTCACTCAACTTGCAGCATGATGAGGCCACAAACCAAACACTAAGAGCCTCAACAGCCTAACCTCAACATAGCAACAGCACACACAAAACATGGTATCCTGACAGCAAAAGGTTCTTGGTATTGCCTTAGTGCCCAATGATAAACAAGGTATATGAATTGTAATGGTTTTGTCCTTTCTAACAGTTTTGCCTTTAAACCAAAAACAGACCACTCAAAGGCCTAGCAA
Source organism: Lathyrus sativus (assembly GCA_963859935.3). Classification (NCBI taxonomy): domain Eukaryota; kingdom Viridiplantae; phylum Streptophyta; class Magnoliopsida; order Fabales; family Fabaceae; genus Lathyrus; species Lathyrus sativus. The sequence goes on along the minus strand of OZ012741.1, from coordinate 81,742,819 downwards.
GGTTCAGCCAAGCCAATCATTTAGCACTGGTAATGATTTGCAAGGGAAACTTGATGACATTAATGGTTTGACCAACTCAAAGCAATGAAGCTGGCAGGATCAACACTTCACACAGCAACAATAACAGTGCAATATGTTTGAAGCTAATCTATAACAATAACCCTCTATCAAACTTAAAATCAGCAAAGCCCCCCCCCCCCCCCAACAAATTAAGCACCAGTGCATTAAGGTAGCCAACCATCAAAAGTGGATACCTCAAAGGTCATGAATTCTAAGGAATTCATAAGTGATCTCATACCAAAACCTAATAACTACAACCCTGAGATTCCAGTTAGCAAAAACAAAGCTCTCAAATTGATTGAGAATGCCAAACCATAAGCAACTCTTCTCAATTGCAAACAATTCTGCTTAGCAAAAAAAAAAGAAGTGGGCATAATACCAAGATAATAACCAACTTGCAATCCAAAATCCCGACAGTCACTCTCAATGCATATCATAAGCTAAGCAGTTTTGGTAGCAATTAAACATTCACTGAGGAATTTCACTTATAATCAAAAAGTATCAGTCAAGGCCTAAAAAGTCTTTTGGTGAGGCAACATAATTAATGAGGCTTGAAATGCATTACTTATGATCATGCTCAAATAGATGAGCTCAACTGCTCAGTGAATCTTACAAGGTTCCCCAAGTCACAAATGAAACTGGTTCAAAGCATACTTGGCAACTAGTCATGAACATAAATCATAGTGCAAGCCATTTTATGAGGGCTGGACAGTAGAGATACCAGGTGATAAAATATAATGGAAAACAACAAGATTGTTCCTACAATAACATGCAACAAGTCATGAATTCAAGATACTCATAAATGATCTTACACTATAATGCTGACTATAACTCCAAGGTTCTAGTTAATTGATTTGCAAAACTCTCAAATTAATTGAGATTTCAACTTACAAGTTGAAGTTCCAAACCATGACAGTTGGCTCCTTAGCAGGCACCAACACTGAAATTTAGGACCATTAATGCTGCCAAGCAAATTAAAGCAGGTCTAGAAGGATAACAGTGGCAGCAGCAGGTCTCAAAAACAAAGCAAGCATTATTCATTGAAATGGCAACCAATATTTCTCAAAAGTAAACACAAATTTAAATACAAAGCAACATCCATTCACAGCAGTATAAATGGCATAGATTGAGCAAGCTTGACTCAGAATAAGCCTACCAACATGATTGTGAATCTAAAAACATGACAAGGTTCAAATCAACCTCGAGACAGTTCTTAATTTACACAGACAAAAACTATGAAGAAAGAAATAACAGCTATGTAAACAAGACAATGTTGATCCTCACATCATCCAAGTGAGTCATTTCAACAGAGGTCACAACCAAAACATATTGTAACAATGCGTGACAGCCAATCAACAATGCTCTAAGTTATATCTAACAGCTCTTTTGTCTTTAAAAATAGAAACAACAGCAAAAACCTGGCTCAAAAGACAGCTGGACAGGAATATGAAATTGACATTACAATGTCAAGTCTAATAAGGGATGCAGACTAACAAGAAGAGTCAACCACCTAAGCATCAACATGCTTGACATAATTGAACAAAACTCCAACAGCAGGCCTAAGCATATAAAAACCTGGCAAAACTTACACTTGAGTTAACAAACTCAGTTTTTATGCACAGACATTGACAGCAACATCTCAGCACGAACCCCACAGTAATGGCAAAAGTAAAACAACAATTAAACTCAAACAATAGGTTATTAAGAGCAAGCCTAGCTAATGAGAATAATGCATTAGTAGCAACCTCTACTCTACTTGCAGCATAATGATGTTGTTAACACCATAAAACAGATGAGGCTTACTCTGCTACCCATGCATTTTTCATAGAAAATGACCAAATCATGTTTGGCAAAACAAACATATAGTCAAAGAGTACCAGTTATGAGTAACATCAAGACAATCAACAAACCAAAACTGCTATAAGCCAACACAATTCCCAGCCCCAAAACAGAAACAAATTACATGTTGTACTTTTGGAAACACCTCAAAATGAGCCATCATACTAGATTTGTTTAACAGAAATAAAAAAAAAACAGCATTGGTAACAGAAAGGTGAATCATATATAACAACATTTAAATCAAAGGAAAACCAAATCACAAGTTCATTCTCAAAGGTATACTTGCAAAACTCATGACAGCATGTGTGCACATAATAAGTAACAAAGAGCAAGAATGAGTTTTATGTCATGATAATGGATGGGATGAGTTTAGACACCACATACCTGTGGTAATACACTTGAGCAAGCAGAAAATACTCCTAGAAACCCAGAGATCTATACTTCACTTCTTGGCCTTGAGACTTTACTTCACCTTTAAGTAACAATCCACTTATGATGCTAAATGTCAAAATAAGAGTGTCCAAGGGTTGCTAGTGGTTTGGACAGTTGAGGAATGTTGTTGGTGAGGTGTTAGAGGGATTAGAATGGCAAGAATCTATATGGAATGAGTTTTGGTCATTTTAGTGACTTTGGTCAAAGTATGGTAGTGATGAGTTTGACTTTTTGGTTTTTTGAGGTTCTTGGTGGTTTGATGGATTATACACCTTCTATATGTTATTTAGAAGGTGTGTGGATGGTTGTGGGAGTGTTGGAAAAGGGAAAAATGAAAATGGTGTGAAATATGCCAAGTGACCAACTTTGGTGTTTTTTGGAATTCACTTACAAGCAAAGAGAGAAAGAGGAGGAGAGCTATGATACTTGGATGTTCTGAATAGCTCTGGTGTGTATTGGAAGTGAGGGTGAGAAGCCTCTATTTATAGGAGAAGAAGAGGTTGGGGCAGATTTGGCTTTTCCACTTTTGGAGGGAGTTTCATGAGTTTTCTTTGAAAAATCTTGCAAAATCTTCTCATATCAACTCCATGGTTCAATGAAGATCAGAAAACTCAAGTGGATATGGGCATGAAATGACTGAGGTGAGCTTAGAGTGTGTAGAATGCCTGCTGCAACAGTTTAGAGTGAAAAAGTTTCTCTCTCCTTCTTACACATTTCAATATTATATTGCATAATCCTTGCAACTTGCCTCTCTCTCTTCACATCTCATTTTTTCTATAGTTCTCTTTCTCTACACATCTAAATATCATAATGCATCATGATCCAAGGGTGGAGAGTGGTTAGAGATGAAAAAATTCTGATTTTGAGAAGTTGGTTCAAGTGGATTTTTAAGTGTGACAGACCCAACTTCAAGGCACCATAACTCCTAGCTCATAAATCTCCTTGGGGAGTTCTTGCACTTTTTAGAAAGCCCTTGTGTAGCTCTACAACTTTCATGTCCACCAGAAATTCCAATTCTATGCGCATATTGATCAAAAGACCCCTTGAAGTTGGCTGAAAAAGGGAATTGTAAGGCCAGAATTTGCAAAATTCACTAAGTGTTTTACACTAGAAAAATGATTTTTGTTATAACTCCATTTCCATGAATTTTTTGAATATGGACCACTGTGGGACTTTTGTAGAGTTTGTCAAGACCTTTCAAACAAGCCTAGAACCACTTCAATTGGATGTGTGGTTGAGGAGTTATGGTTTTGCCCCTTTCAAAACCCTAATTCCCGATTTTTGCAATTACTTCCTAACCCTTGATCCAATGGTCATGAAACTTTATGGGGGGGTGTAATATGATATAAGGAACATTTTTCATTCACACCTTGAAGTCAAATTCCTTATTGTTGGAGAGTTGACGTTTTGGTCAACTTTTCGATCGATCGGTGTCTACCGAGTCGCCCGTTGGTGATCCGGACATCCTGAGGACTTGAAACTCTTTGGACGGACTTTAATAAGCCATGGGAGGTTAATGGACCTTGATCCCATCATTGGAATACTCTTTGAATCAAAAGTCAAACTACAATTGACTTTTTCCAGTCAAAAACCTTAATCGGGTGTCTCAAATTGCACTGTTCTCGAACCCCGGGTGACCACCTCAAATTGGATTCATACTTGACCCAATGTTGTATTCTTGATCTTGTTTGAAGTTGAATCAATCCAAAACATTGATTGATCGGACCACTGAAATCTCGATTTTGACGGTACGGAACCCTAATTCATTTACATCTTGACAAAGATAAATGGAAATGGGTTAAGGTTAGTTAATCAACTGAATATGATCCTAAAATGATGATGAGGATATAAGGGGTCAAAATTTGGGGTGCAACAACTAGGATGGAATCAGAGCAACCATAGTTCTCCTCAATAGGGTTAAGGAATACTTGTCTATGGTCAAGACTCCAATGGGAAAAAACATAACAATGTTTATATAGAGTTTGACAAAACTCTCTAGATATAAGTTAAGCACTCAAAGGGATTGACTTTGACAAAAGCCAAGAGGGGAGTAAGTAATCATGACAATGATCCTTACATAGAGTTAACAAACTCTATCTTAAAGTTCTAAATGAAGGATACTCCTAACAAGGGGAAGGTATTTAGACTTAAAGCAAAGTCTAGTGGATATAGGTTCTAACTTAACTAAGTTAAGGGACCTATTGACTTAACAAAGTCAAAGGGAGGTGTAATGAGCTATCTATGACTGTCAAGTCAATAGAGAAACTTTCTTTTGGAAAAGGGGAAAAAAATAAGGCAACTGGATGAGAACTAACAAGTTCCACCACTTGGGGAGAACTTAACAAAGTTAAAGCACATGTAAATATTCATTCAAACATGATGGAGATATATAATTCATGGTAACAACTAAGAAAGATTAGGGTAAGCATGTAACAACATCAAGCAAAGTACAAGGTTATAACCAAGTATTTAATAATGAAAGAATCAAACCAAATGTTTACAACCAAAGGTACAAAAAGATGTTACAACATATAAAAGGGGATGGTGATAAAGGTTCTTACAAGACCTATCATTTTAAGCATCAAGCATAAGCAAACAAAGATTATGAGAATAACAAACAACCAAAGCAAACATGAACCATGTGTGACAACAACAAGTTCATTAACGTTGGGCAAACAAAATTTATTCATACAAGTTACAACTTGGCATAGGAATCAAATAAAGATAAATGTAACAACATTAAATCATTTTTAAGACACATTGACGACAACTAATCATGGATAAGCAAGAAGAGTGACAACAGTTCAAGCGTGGATTCAAACTTCTCAAGGGGAAAGATGAACAAGAATCATGGTAACACCTATAGTAAGAATGAAAAATAAACATGTTATGGTTCTAACAAGACACATAAACAAGTAAAATGAGGTTAAGGGAACATGATCAAGAGGTTACAACATCAAGAAGCATGTCACAAATCAACAAAAGTTTCAAGGCATGATTTTCATGTCCATACATTTACAAAGGTAAGAGCAAGCATGGTAAAGCAAAGAACCAGATTTTTCAAATATATAAGCATGTTAAACATCCAAAAACGATTCATACAAGATCAATCATGCAAGATAAATCAAGTACTAGGCCAAAGAAACTCATGAAAACAAGTAAAAACCCCTAAAAGGTTTTGTCTTTCAAGTGAATCAAAGTGTTTCAAAAATAACAATTTTTGAATTCTTTATTCACACATTGAAACTCGACATATCAAGGAGCATTTTTCAAAAAGAGTGGTATCAAAATGATAGAAGTCAATAAAGTTATGCACAAATCACTTTACAAAGAAAATCATGAAGATTAAAGGTAAAAAGATAGGAAATGCATCCTATGAGGTTTGAACCCACGCACTAGGGCTCAAATGTCAAAACCTTACCAACTCAACCAACACGCGCGTGTGATAATCAAGTGGAACAAACACAATACATAGTAAAACATCAAAATATCACAAAAATGAAGCAAAATGGTTGATCTGCAAGATCGAACCTAGGACTGGCAAGGCAAGAAGAGTATCGAAAGCGCATGGTAAACCACTAGGGTGGTGATACATCCATTGTATCACCCCGCATTCATAAACAAATAAGGCTACAAGTGACTTGAGGCCTAGAAAATGCGTTCCATGGCTGGTTACAAACCTCAAATTGAACCAGTTGCAAGAACTACCATATCTCACTCAATTCTCCATGAAATGTAATGATCCAAAAACCAAAGTCACTCAAAATTTCACAAGGATCATGATGGTGCCATTAGTTTTTGCTAAAAGTTTCTCTAATTCAAAACCTGATAGTAACATCAAAATGACACAAAATTTTCAATTTCAACAGTATAGACTTATTCAAACATGATAAGCAGCAAATAAATGAGTGAACACATCCACAATATCATGATAAGCAAGTTTTATGTTCAAAGTACATCAAGATATTGCATGATTCAATGAGTCTCAGTTTGAGCACTTACCTATTGAAGTCAAAACTTGAAAATCCTAACAAGCTGCTACAGAGATGTTTCAATGATTTGGATGGCTTCCTTGAACCTCCTTGATACTTTCTAAATTCTTGGAGCCCAAAGGAATCAACTGGAACAAGTTATGCTTCTCCTCTTGCAAAAGTGAGAAAATGCCAAAATGGAACTTCAACCAAATAAAGTTACAATTGAACAAACAAGTTTTGAACAACTTAGGGATGTTCTATAGGAGGTTTTAGAAGTGTTAGAATGATTGGAGGTGGTCTGGATAATGTCTTGGCTTTGAAAATGCAGAAAAGTCAAACTTTTATGGATTGGCAGTTGACTTTTTGAGTCAGAAGTTTTCTGGTGGAAGTGAGTGTTTGAACACCTTTAATACATCATATGTTAATTTGTTTGAAGTGTTGGTAGATGTGTTCGATGGTTGTATTAGGTTTTGGAAGAGTTTGTGCAAAACAGATTTTTGCTTCACAAGGAAGTTACCTTCAATGCTTGCAAGAAGGTTGTGATCTGTGGAATGGGAGAGGTTTTTCTTGGTTCCTAGCTCAATATGGTGTAGTTTGGATGTGAAGAGAATTATCTATTTATAGGCAATTTTGGAAATCAAGTGGTATGGGCAGATTGGATCATCTTGCCAACTTTGCCCTCTTTGGAGGCAAAATGTGCAAAATCAACTTAAGATATTTCTTCTGAGTTTTAGCCACCTCTCTATGAGTTTAATCGTCACCAATAGCCTTCAAATGGTCTTGAAGTGAAAGGAAGGGAGAAGTTGATGTGGTTGCTGAGTTGTGACAGGACTTGCAAAAACGTTTCTTTCTCATGGCACTTGCATCCACTTGCATGATTAAACAATTCATTTAATCCAAAATCTGAGTTTTTCTCGTGGCTATGCATTCTGATATCCTCAATTAAGTTCATAAGCATCAAAGAATGAGTTAAGCACATGATTAAGAGAGGTTTAAATGGTTTATGCAAGAAAATACAAGTGCTGGACTTGGTTTTGTAACATGAAAAATGCCCAACTTGCCTTCTTCGATTCTCCCTAACCACAAAGGTTGAGAAAATGCTCTTTTACTTTTTAAAAGTACCCAAACATGATCTATAACATTCATGTTTGACACAAGTTTAAATTCCAAAGAGAACTATGTCAAAAAACCTCTTGAAGTTTGTTGCAAAAGTTGACTTACAAGCCAAGAAACATGAAAACAGTTAAGGTTAGATAACACATACTTTATGCTCCTAGAATGATGATGGAATCTAGGGGTAAAAAATTAAGATATGACAGTTGCCCCTTGTTGTACCCCAAAGTTTTACCAACCTTTTTTGGCTTATGTTTCATTTCATTTTAGCATTTGAATTTTCATAGCATTGTTCTTAACAGGGGACCAATAGAGGTGTGCTATTCAAGAGAAGAGTCTCATTTAATCTCAAGCTTAAGTAAGAGTGTTTATTCAGATCATCAAGTGTATGCCATCACCATAAGGTTGTCAAAGCTCCTTGAAAGGAAGGATTGATGTGTGTTGGTTGTCTCCTATCTTGGGGGTCAACAGAGGATCATTAGAGGTTCATAAAGACATTGTCTCCAAGTGCATGAAAACGAGCCATTTTCAAGTTCCTTCATGGAAAAGTTTTTATTTCAAACTCACAATGTGGACCAATTCAAAAGCCCAATCCAATTCAATTGGAAAGTGCACCTCACATGCTGCAGATTAGTGCACTTATCATGTGGGAAGCAAGCAAAACCCGTGTGCTTGAAGGGAGGTTTCTTTTTTGGGAAAATTTTGAAATCTCACAATTGAGGCTTCATGGGCAAGCATGAAGTCATTTAATCCATCATATATAAGCTAAGATCTTGCCCTAGAAGCTCAGAACATGCATTTGGAGATAGAGAGCAATTTCAGATTCAATTTTCTCAAGCATTTTTCAAATTTGAATTCCATTTTTCTCCGCAAATCAAGTGAAATTGAAGGCTGATTCTTCTTCCTGGGAGCATTTAGAGTGAAACTAAAGCAAGAGAGTGAAGTTTCCGTGCTTGAGAAGAACCAACGGAGTTGCTCTGTTCAGTAAGCTTCCATCTCTTTATTCTCTCATTCTAGACCATGATTTAGGCTCATACTGGCTACATCTGAAGCCCTACGTTGAGTAGGCCATGTTTGCATAGTTATTGTTCATGTTTGCTCAAGTTTTCAGTTGGTGCCCTCAAACTTTAAGTCTTCGATTCTCCTTGATCTTGAGCTATTGTGATGATTGATCTATGGATTTGGAATCCTTATAGCAAGACATTTAGTTTGGTACCATTTTTGTGCCTGTTGGTGGTGGTTTTTCACCTGAGCTCTGGTGAGCTCACCGGAGAAGACGACCGGAGCCCTAGCTTGTTCATTTATTTTATTTGGAGCCCATTGCGCTTTGTTCTTGGTTTCAGTTGTTCTGGGAATTGCTTATGCACCTCTCTTGGCTTGTTCATTTATTTTATTTTCTGTTTTGATTTTCAATTATTAAAAATACATCTAATTGTCCAAAAATTAAATAAAAGTTGTTTTCAAGCATTTCAAAGTCTTATTTAATTTTTCATAATTTTTGTTTCTTATTTTATTTTATTTTGCAAATTTATTTTAATTTTGCAAATTGAGGTGTTTTTAATATTGTTCTTGTTTGATCATCCATACTTGAGCTACCCTCTGATATCAACAATGAATGAGGTTTCTTCTCCATCTAGAGGATGGATTGAGGTACCTTTGAGCCTGATTTTTGTCAATGTTTGATCATTTTTGGTTTGAATTTGGGTTGGTTTTGTTTGACCCTCGATTATAATTCAATAAGGTGGAGCACCCTAATTGATCAAATCATTTGGTGATGCCTTGAGTTGAATTTGGTTTTGAAACTTTGGCCTCTGTTTTCCAACATACTTGTTTGATTTGTGTAATTTATTTGGCATTTATTGAACATTTATTCTATTTTTGGTGAACCTTGCAAATCAAGTCACCCTAGATGAAGTTCATACAAACTAGTTGACCTAGTTTCTTTGGGAAATGACTTTGATTGATCCCATATGCACCTTATGACTCTTGATTCTCATTCTTGACATGTTTAAGGTGTTGGATTTGCATTTATAGGTCACACACTTGTGTATCTTGTGTTACAAGTCACTTTGAATTAGGGCATCCCACTTGGTTCTAAGTGTTGAATGTGGTTTGAACTTTGGTTCTTTCTCTTGCCTTGGCTTATAGCTTGCTTATGCATTGTTTCCATTCTTGTTTGTGGGCTTTTTTCTTGTGTTTATGCTTCTTCCCCTTGGATTTTGATACTCATTCAAGGCAATTTGGTATCCTTTGTTCATACTTTGAGTTTGCTTTGAAAGAGGGATCACTTTGAGCACTTGTTTGCTCCCTTCTTTTGCATGATCAATATGTTGTTTTTGGTTGAGATATCTTGCATGTTGCTTGCTGCCCAAGCCTATTCTCCCATCTCCATTTTGATCATGGCTTCTCCCTTTGGCTTTGTTTCTTAGGTTTTGGTTTTAGTGATTGATGTATGATTGGTTGTAGGAGTTGTAACTTCTCCCATTTCATCTCACTTTTTCTTTGACTTGTTTAAGTCTTTTTGCTTCATCTTTTGTTTGTGTTGCATCTTGCATATCATGCTTGCATTTCTTCTTGACTTGTTTAAGTCAACTTCATCTCTTTCTTTCATCTTATTTGTGATTGATTTATCTTGTGTTTTCTTGGTCTTTTGCCATGATCCCTTAGGATTCCTAGTCCCTCAATTTAGGGTGGGAATAGGAGAGACATTAAGTGTTCAATCAAAGCATGATAACATTAGGATAGTCTTTTCCCCCTCTTAATCTCAACCCTAGGAGCATATTTCATGATAACATTAGGGTTGATTAGTTTCCCATTAGAGTTTGTGTCTTCTCTTCTCATCTCAAAACTTCTTCAAGACATCTAATAAAAGATAATAAGTGTTGTACGCTACGAGCCTTAGGCACTTGGGAATGATAGTTGGGGGGCTTCCTTTCAATTGTCTAGAGTGTTTAGTGTATGCCCTTTGGGCGATATGCGAAGCATTCGCTCTCAAGTCATAGTCTTTAGTGCAACATGAATTACAAATCTAATTCAATTCACTTCTTCATTAAAAAAACAAAACAAAACATCAAATCTTTTTATCCTTTGGGATTAATTGAAAATCATTTTCAGAAAGTGTATGTTAACTCTTGGTTCTACCGCAAACAGGTAACGCCTAAGTCTCCAATGGTCGAGCAGCAATATACCTAACTGCTAGAACGAAGGTTTAACCCTACTCAACTAAAACACTTGAACCAATATGTGGTGGTGTCAGCTCGAACTACGTTTGCTCTGATTTCTCGTACCAGACGAGGATACGTAGGCATAAGACGACGATGTCTTGGCGAGCAACCTTCCCCCACCTTCACCCGTAGTTTTTCGAACTATGTTGACTCTGACTTTCCCATTGTACAAGGGAGTACATAGGCATAGAGCAGTGATGCTCTATCGAGTCTCTTTTCTTTTCTTTTGTCCCTGTGGCCAGCCTTATAGATTAATACCCTTTTAGATAGACAACAAGCATTGATCCCGTTGAGTACAACGGACGTGAGGGGTGCTCATACCTTCCCCTTGCATAACCGACTCCTGAACCCAAGATTTGGTTGTGAAAACCTGTCTTTTCCCTTTTTCGTAGGTTTTCTCTGATTGTTTCCTTTCTCTCTCTTTGGGATAAATAACGAACGGTGGCGACTCTTCTGTCCTTGTCGGCCCCTCTTCGCAGAGATGTGACAGCTGGCGACTCTTCCGGGGACTTTTCCCATCCCTTATGTCAGTCAATCCTAGCGCTTGTGTGTTTTATTTTTGGGTGTATATATGTGCATTTGTGTTGTATTTGTACTTTATTGCATTTGCATTTTACTTTCAGCATTTTATATATCATATTGATGTGTTGTTGGGTAGGAATGTTCCATTGTGTGATAAGCCAAAACCCAGGCTTGAGGACAACCATGGAATTAGAAGTGGAAAGTAGTGATGAACTCGTATGTTTGGCATGCACTAAATCTCATGAAATTCGTGCTCATATGAGATTCTCTTTGATGACTACCTTTCCAGTTTGTTTTGGACAGTTGAGAGGATGTTGGATCTGAGGATTGTTGACTCTGTGGACCAATCATTTGGAAGTCAGCTAAGTGAGGCCGTTTCGTTAGACTATGATGCCAACCCAGAAATGGTGAACGTATCATCGTTTCTCGAAAGTATGTGACGCTGATGACCGTATATGATGCCAGACCTTATCAGAGATAGGTTCATACCTGTGAGTGGGGAGGGTTATGCAGGAAAACTTGACCTTCAACCTACTTGGTTTTCTCGTCAGTATGAACTTTTGATCCTTGGTACTGTGGGTGTTGTGTTCTAGCCAAAGCGAAGCGCTGGTTCATCTCAGTCAACAGCACAACAATCTTGATCCCCTGTTGCATTTGCATTTTCATTTGCATATTAACATTGACATGTATTTATGTTTCAGGTGCATATTCTCCTCTTGATTCTAGTAAACCAATTCCCTGCCGACATGGAGGTCTGTTTGAAGAGGACAGTTGTGTATAAGTTTCCAATGCCAGATATAGGGTCTCTACTCAGTTTGATTTCTGCTGTTGATCACAGTGTGATGGAAAATTTCAAGAAAGAGTATGGTAAGCTTCTGGGTTGTGCCTGTAAAGCTTTAGTGTTTGAGTTAGGAGGTCTTCACACCTTGCTTCAGTTCTATGACCCTCAGCTGAGATGTTTCACTTTCCCTGGTTATGTGTTGATGCCTACTCTGGAGGAGTTTTCCATGTTATTAGGAGTTCCTATTCTAGATCAGATGGCTTTTTATCATACTGAAGCAGAGCCTAATTTGACTAAGCTTGCCAATTCACTTCATCTAAATGCTTCTAAATTAGAAGGAAAGTTGGTTAAAAGGAATGGAATGTCTGGTTTCCCATTGCCTTTCTTGGTTGGTAGAGCTCAACATTTTTCAAAAGAAGGTTGCTAGATTGTCTTTAATGCCATTTTGGCACTTTGCACATACGGCATAATTTTGTTCCCAAACATTCCAGATTTTGTGGACTTGGATGCTTTCCATATCTTGGTCTCGAAGAATCCTGTGCCTACGCTCTTGGGAGATATGTATCACCTTGTGCATTAGAAGAACGAGAATAGGAGGGGGAAGAATGTCTCCTGGTTTGTACCTCTTTTGTATAGATGGTTTATGAGTCATCTTCGTAAGTCTTGTCCATTTGTAGACATCTCAAACACCGCTGATTGGTCAGAGAGGCTTATGGGGTTAACTTCTAAGGATATTGTATGGTTTAACTGAGACTTCTTGGGTACAGAGATAATCTTTAGTTGTGGTGGTTTTCCTAATGTTCCTTTGATTGGAAGAAAGGGTGGTATTAACTACAATCCAGCTCTTATAGTGAGGCAATTTGGGTATGCTCTAAGGGAACCTCCGAAGGCAGAAGAAATACAGGAATCTCTGTATTTCACTGGTTTTATTGACAGTGAGACCCTGATCAAATTAGAGAAGGCTTGGAGTAAAATTCATCGTAGGGGGAAATCTTCTTTGGGAAAGAGCAATAGCAGAGCTTATGAGCCTTATGTGGTTTGGATTCAAGAGAGAGTTGAGAGATTGTTGTTACCATTTCCAGCTCGAGAACCTTTATATCCCCGAATGATTGAAGAACCAACAATAGTTGATATTCAGAGATACAATCAACTATGGACCAAAAAGGAGGAATTACGCAAGGTAAACGAGGAGTTGGAAAAGGAAATTAAGCAGCTCAGAAGTGAAAAGAGTCAAGCTACCTACTCATCTAAAAAGCAGACAGAGCTGGTGAATAAGATGGGTAGAGAACTAACAAAGGCGATTCGCACCCGAGAGCGAGTGGGCCGAGACTTGAAGAGTGCTAGTGATATCCTCAAAGATAAGAACAAGGAGCTAGAAAAAGCACATCTAGAGATATCTAAGTTCAATGCTCAATGGAACTCTATTCTGACTAACAACAAAGAACGAGAAGATGGACTGTGGAAACAAATTGTCAAGTGGAAAGCTCAACTCCAGGTGAAGGAAGAGAGAGATATAGTTGAATCCTCATGCCGATGCGAAAGTGACCGCAAGTTGAATGAAGCTCTTGCAACGTTGGAAGAGTACAAGTTACGAGCGGATCTGAAGAGACCTAAGCTTGAAGAAGCATTTGGGGAAGGCGCCTGGGAAGATTACGCTCAGGGCTTGCAGCCTACCATTGGTCGGAGGGAGTTGCTCATCCAAAGATTGATTGCTAGGCCAGACTATCCGGATACGAAGGAATTAATAGAGGAGTTCCAGACTCGTTGTCATACTTGATGTATTTTCTCCTTTAGTATTTGTTGTTATATTGTATCTCGACCATCACCAGGACTGTTGGATGGGGTCGTGTTTGATTTCGTTGTAGTTCCTCAGTGACATGATGTGTATTGACTCTAGTTCTCATTTTATTTATGAGAAGATTGTGTGACCTTATCTGGTGGTTCTCCATTGTCTTGTTATTCTCATGAAACTGGAATCAGGGGGAAATTTTCTCTGAAGCATATTTGCATGTCTGCATACTGCATCATTTCTCATTTTGCATCGCAGGGGTTCCAGGTTCTGTTAACCTTATCTCCTTTATGTGGTTTTTTCAGCTTGTTTCAGGATTGAAAACCAAGTGATTCATCGCTACTCTACCAGGAGAAATCAACGCAAAACTATGGACCAAATCCAACATAAGTTGCAGGCGTTTCGTGACCGTATGGCCCAGTTTATGGATATGATGCAAGGGTTCGCCAATGGCCAGGAGCAATTGAGAACACTGGTGCAACCTCTGATTGCAAGGGTTAACGGGAGTGGGGTTCTACATGGAGGAACTACTGCTATGCCTCCTACAGCTGACAATGTCACCCCTCATGCTACCGCTATTTGAACTGTTGTTGTCCCTCCGAACGGAGGAAATCATACTGGAGTTTACATTCCAGGAGCGGCATGTGCTGTACAATGGGAATACTGGCCCTCAGTGGGATGAGGATGACCAAGATGATGTTTTCTCTATGAAAGAGCTTAGTGCTGGTCTGCAGTCTGACGCAGACAAAAGGTTTAAGCTGATAGAGGAAAAGATGAAGAATTTTGAAAATCAAAACTCGTTGGGTCTAGATATGTCAAACCTGGGGTTGATCCCAGACCTGAAGATTCCTCCGAAGTTTAAGGTTCCAAACTTCGATAAGTATAAGGGGACGACTTGTCCTAGGGTGCATCTTCGCTCTTATTATCGAAAGATGTCTGCATACTTCGACGATGAGAAGTTGCTCATGCATTTCTTCTATGATAGTCTTTCTGGTCCATCCCTGGAATAGTATATGAGTCTAGAGCCGGTCAACATCAGAAGTTGGAGAGATTTGGCTGAAGCTTTTGTCAGGCATTATCATTATTGTCGCATCGCTACGAAGAGGGGCCGCCAAGGACAGAAGAGTTGCCACCGTTCGTTATTTATCCCAAAAGAGGGAAAGGAAACGATTAGAGAAAACCCAACGAAAACGGGAAAAGACAGGTCATCGCAACCATATCTCGGGTTCGAGAGTCGGTTACGCAAGGGGAAGGTATTAGCACCCCTCACGTCCGTCGTACTCGACGGGATCCACGCGTTGTTTTCTATCTAAAAGGGTGTTTTCTATCTAAGCTACGACTCAGGGACAAAAGAAAAGAAAAGAGACTCGATAGAGCATCGCCGCTCTATGCCTACGTATTCCCTCGTGCAATGGGAAAGTCAGAGTCAACGTAGTTCGGCTAACTATGGGTGAAGGTGGGGGAAGGTTGCTCTCCAAGACATTGTCGTCTTGTGCCTACGTATCCTCGTCTGGTACGAGAAATCAGAGCAAACTTAGTTCGATCTAACAAGAACATCAGTTGGTTCAAAATGTTTTAGGCCCGAGTAGCGTTAAAACTTAGTTCTAGCAGTTAGGTGTATGCAGCTCGACCATTGGAGACTTAGGCGTTACCTGTTTGCGGTAGAACCAAGAGTTAACAAAACTTTCCTTATGAAAAATGTTTTCCAAATTAAGATCCCGAAGGATAAAAGATGTGAAGTTTATTTTTGTGTTTTTTAGAGAAGAAGTGCATTGATTATTGTTTGTAATTCATGTTGCACTAAAGACTATGACCTAGGAGCGAATGCGTCGCATATCATCCAAAGGACATACGCTAGACACTCTAGACAATTGAGAGGAGGCCCCCTAATCACCATTTCCCAAGTACTTAAGGCTCGTAACGTACAACAATCCTTAACCTTTATTAGATGTTTTGAGAAAGTTTGGAGATGAGAAGAGAAGGACACTCTAAGGGAGACTAAGACTCACCCTAAAGTTATCATACAAAGTGCACCTATGATTGGGATGAAAGGGAATGCTACCTAATGTTGTCATACATGGATTCAAGCCTAAGGTCTATCATAATCAACCTTGAACAAGGAAGATTAGAGATCCTAAGGGAACATGGCAAAGAAGAAAGAAGAAGAAGAAGAAGAAGGGAGCATGAAATAAGAAAGATGCAAGTATGCAAACATGTAATGCTCAATTAGAATGAAAGTGAGGGAGGAAAAAAAGTGTGGGGAATTAGCCTCCACAAGCACATCTCAACCTCAAGCATGCATATGAGAGATGCAAAGAAGGAAGAAGAAAGAATGCACACACAAGATATCAAACAAGTGCACACAAATGGAATGAAATGGGAGAAAATGAATCCTACAACCATTTGTCATCAACCATAAGCCCTGAGGCAAACCAAATGAAAAGAGATGAAGCCATGATCAAATGGGAGAATGTGAGGAAATGTGAGGAAACAAGGAATCACATAGGCAACTCAACCATAAGCATCACCAAAGTATGCAAAAACACACCAAAAGAAGTCCTCAAAGAACCATCATTCAAGGCATGCTTCAAGTACCATCCAAAGGAGGGACTAAGCCATCTCAAATGGGATTCTAAAGTCATGGGACAGAAGCAAATATGAGAGGAGAAGATGCACACAAAAAAAGGCACACACATCAAAAGAGAATGCAAGCAATGGCATGGAAGAAGATCTAAGTCATTCAACACATTCAACATTTGAAGCTCAAATGGAAAGCCTAAAAGGAATGCAAAATTCAACAAGCAATGAACCAATTTATGACCTAAAAATGAACATCCAAACACCTCTATATGTTAACAATATGAATCAACAAGATTTAGGAGCTCAAGGGATCCATAGAAGTCATTTCCCAATCAAACTAGGTCAAAAACTTGTATGAGACTCCCTTAGAAGTAACTTGACTTGCAAGTTACCTCAAAAATAGGAAAAAGGCTCAAAAATAGCCAAATAAAATCTCAAATAAGCATCAAAGAGTTGGTAACCAGAGGCCAAAAGATTACAACCAATTTCATCCAAATCATCATCAAAGAATTTGATTCACAAGGATGCACCAACTTGAGAGAGGGGTTGTCAAGGGTCAACAAAAATGCCATCAAAGTCAAACCAAAAGTGATCAAACCAGGGGAAAAATGGTCCTATAAAATTCTTACACTCATCATGGATATAAGGAAAATTTTCCAATCATTGGAGCAGAAGGATGGATCAAAAAAAAAATCAAGAACAATAGAGAACAAGAAATGATCCAACTAAAACACTTCCAAATGATTAATCCCTTTTTAATTGAAAAATATTCCAAAAAATAAAATAAAAATTTCCTAAAATCAAATGGCATCTCAAAATGTCCTAAAAGTATTTTTTGTAGAATTTTATCTCATTTGGAAGCATTTTAAATGAATTAAAATCAAATAGATTGAAAAGAAAAAAAAAAGGAAAAAAAAAAGAAAAAGGTGCGGATAGCAATGATTATAGTTCAACTTAGTGGGCCTCTAGCGTGAGGGGGTGCAAATAAAATTGCAAGCCCATCATATCCAGCAGCATGAAGCGCAACGTTTCACTTAAGCTGTGTGGCAGGTCAATTGGCCACATAAGCTAGTCAGATCAAATCCTAACCGTCCATCGCCTATGGTCAACAATTCAACTGAACGTGTGACAAGCTGACTCACCAAAACAGAGATAAAAACCAGACGGTGGATCTCACTATTCCGGTCATCTTCTCCGATGAGAAGGCCAGAACTGGAGATCTAAAACCTCACCAAAATGCACAAAATTTTATACCAAATGATCCTCACGTTATGTAGAACATGAATCCAAGTTTAGTTTCCATTTATCGTGCACATACAAGCCAAATAGAAGCAAAGAAAATCAAGCATTAAACTGAAATATCAAGAACATCAACCTAACCTATCCAGATTTTTCCTACATAAGTAGGGCTTCAATATGCAACAAAAATGGCGTGAAATAGATGCATATTGGGAGAGAAATTATGATTTGAGGTTTACCTAACGGAGCCTCTCCGTTGGGGCTTCTAATGATGCTCAAGCTTGCTCAAACTGTGCAGAAACGATCAATGAACTTCAAGGAAGGTAACTATGGCTTTGGATTGCTCTGAATTGGCTTGAATGTCAAATTCACGATTTCACTTTTCTCTTGAAAACTCCAATTGTGTTTAAGCTCTCTCTACACGAAATTGGCTAAATGAAGCTTCAAAATTGATATGAAGCTTTTATATTATGGGTCAGGGAGTGTTTGGAGGCCCAATTATGGTTGATTTGCTTGAATTGAAGAAATGCCCAATTTGAAATTTTAAGCTTCATGCACACATGAAATGTAACGCCCCATATTGCTTTCAGGATTACCGACTAGCCCTACAAACTAACACGAGTCTTTTCAGCATGCTTTTTCCTCACTCACACGCTTTCTGGGAAACTTCCCAGAAGGTCACCCATCCCTAAATTTCTCCAAGTCAAGCACGCTTAACTATGGAGAAATTTAAGGATGGGTGACCTTCTGGGAAGTTTCCCGGAAAGCGTGTGAGTGATAAAAAAGCATGCTGAAAAGACTCGTGTTAGTTTGTAGGGCTAGTCGGTAATCCTGAAAGCAATATGGTGCGTTACAAATGGTATCAGAGCCAGACCTCTCCCAGTACGATGTGGTTCGAGGACGAACCAAGCGGAAGCTGGTAGGCATGTAACACCCGAGGTCGAATGGGCATAGAGTGGTTACATGTAACACCCGTGGGCGAGGGAGTGGTTGTCGATGCATGAGGCATGACAATGAGACACTCCTAGCAGCTTCTAGGGGAAAACCGAATTCACATCGAAATGAGACGGATCCTGAGGCTATGCAGGTATGGGACTTTATTGTTGAATAAAGGCTTATATAGATTAATTGGTACTACCTATACCAACAAGATGTATCTTCTTTTTGGTAGCTCGTTCATAGGAACTCCATAGTTAAGCATGCTTGACTTGGAGAAACCTTGGGATGGGTGACCTTCTGGGAAGTTTTCCAGAAAGCATGTGAGAGAGGAAAAAACATGCTGAAAAGACCTGTGTTAGTTTGTGGGGTTAGTCGGAAATCCTAAAGTCAATATGGGGCGTTACATGAAATGGCTCCAATTTCCCTTGTTCTTGATTCAAATTACTTGCTGGGACTTGGAATTGATCATGTGGACGTGAATTGCTCCTTGAATTGATCCAATGGTTGATTTTGAATGTGAAACTTATGCTTGAAGTTACTTGAAATAACACATATTTTGCACATCATGAGTCCAATTTTCTTGGTGGGTCTTGCTTGTCATGATAAAGTGACTCAAAATATGCACAAACATGTTATGAAAATGATTTAAAACCACTTCAATTAAATTCATGCCTTTTAAGTTCATTTTCCTTGATTTTTCTTCACCAATCTTCATATCCATACCAAGTCCATGGCTATTTGATGTTCAATGATAGAATTGAGATCATTTGAAACAAGTTTCGTGTTGGAGAAAGTCTCATTTGAAATGTGCAAGATTATGAAATGGACCTATAATCAAAATGGCCTATAATCTCACTTTCCCAAAATACCCCTACCTTGCAAGTTTCATAACTTGAGTTCTACATATGAGATGAAGGACTTCTATGACTTTTTGGAAAGCTAAGATCATGAGGAACAAATTTCATTTTCATCAAAAGTTGAGGAGAAACATGATTCTAGGTCAAAGGTGCCTTGGAAGTTGGTTGACTTTTGTTGACTGAAAATACATTCATCTGAGGACCCATAACTTGTTAGCATCATAACTTGAGTTCCAGAAACCCAATGGATGAGTTCTAGTAATCTAAAGAAAGCTAGAACATGCTCTACAAGTCGCATGTTTATGTCAAAGTGAGATGAAACATTTATCTTGAGATATGTGGTCCTGAAGTTGGGAAATAAATAGGGGATTTTACACTGACAAACCTCTGAAACCCTAATTTAGTAACTTCTCACACTTTTGATTCTTCTTGAATTAATATTGAAATAAAATCTTAAATGTCTCAACACAACTATCCATGATCACAATGACTTAAAACCAAGTCTTAATCTCCTTCAAATCTCCAATGGATCTTGCACTAGGCAGATGAAACCCTAGGTGTACAATCCTCTGACTACAACCTCTTGCACATGATGTACCAACTTGGATAAGCTCCACAATGGCCTTAAAGCACTCAATGAGCTTCCACATCATCTCATATCCATGATAATGAACTTATGATCCTCTGATGATCTTCACTTGGCCTCCCAGCTAGGAGCTAACCCACACACATCCATCTCCTCTCTCAAAGAGCTTTGACCTTCTCTTGATGACAATAAGCACTTAACCACTTGAATAAAACCTCTTGCTTAGGCTTGGACCCTTGGTAACCTTCCCTTGCTATGCACACCTCTTGATCCCCTACAAATGAACAATGATATGTAAATGCAAATGTTAGAACAATGCAGTGAAAACAAAAGCCAAGTAAAGAAAAGATTGGGCAAATTTTGGGGTACAACAACTGCCCCTATTCAAGCGACTTGGACCTGAAAGAGTGAAAAGCGAACGGCTTTCAACTAATCAAGGTAAACGACGATTGAATACCAACGAACTCAGAAATTTTCCAACCGCAAAAATAAACTGCAAACTCTGATTGGGGACAAAAATCTCCGGAGAAAGAGAGCAGCTTAACCAAGCGACTCTGGCAGGGAGAAAGAGAGAAATTTAACCAAATAACTCTGCTTAGTGAGCGCAAAGAACTTAACCAAGTAACTCGGCTGAGGAATTAAGAGAAACTTAATCAAGTAACTCTGTTGGCGACCATACTAGGGAAAGCAAAGTAACTTAACCAAGTAACTCTGTTGAGAAACACCTGATAAGATGAACACATCCATCAAAAATTGCGCCATGATCTGGATACCATACAGCTTAAGCATGACATTTCGAATTGTCGGAATCTGAATATTCAACGAACAAAATGAGTCCATGAAATTTTCCGGAGTCTGAACACTCGACGTAATAACCAGAGCATGAATGCTCGACGAAATAACTGGAGTGTGAATGCTCGACAAAATAACCGGAGCCTGAATGCTCGACGTAATAACCGGAGCCTGAATGCTCGATTAAATAACTGGAGCCTGAATGCTCGACGTAATAATCCGAGCCTGAATGCTCGACGTAATAACCAGAGCCTGAATGCTCAACAAAATAACCGGAGCCTGAATGCTCAACGAAATAACTGGAGCCTGAATGCTCAACGTAATAACCGGAGCCTGAATGCTCGACAAAATAACCGGAGCCTGAATGCTCGACAAAATTGACTGGAGTCTGGATACTCAATGGACGAGGAAATACATCACAAATTCATCAGGGTCTGGATACCCAACTAACTTAACCGGAGTCTGGATACTCGACGGACAAAGCACAATAACACCACTAGCCGTGGTCTGGATACCACAAGGACTAGATAAAACACATTATTTATTGTGGTCTGGATACCATACGAGCCGGAGAAATCACATTTAAACTTGTCATGGTCTGGCCCCATACGTCAAATTGCTCGGAGTCTGAATACTCAACGAAAAAAACCGGAGTCTGAACACTCAACGTAATAACCGGAGCCTGGATGCTCAACAAAATTGACCGAAGCCTGAATGCTCAACGGACAAAACAAATATGAAATCGCCATGGTCAGGATACCATTTGGGCAAATGACATCAATCATATGTCGGAGATACACCTACAAACAAAGAGGTAACCACCTGGCTTATGTTTCACATGCGTATGTTTGAAAATGGTGTAATGCTCCATACGAAATGGAAATGCTACGCGTTTGGAGGATACTATGCAAGAAATGCAGAATGCAACGGAACCAAACTAGCAAAATAAATGCTGAAGAGAAAACCAAAGTCCACCCTGTTGAGGAAACGACTATCACACGCCAATCACAATTGGACTTTTGCTGGGACACGAGCCCTGGACGGCTTCTTTACCGGGGAACGAAGTTCTTACAACAACTAGAAGTTCAAACTTAACTGGGGATTCACATCAACTTGCTGAGGAAAATTCCCTGAACGGCCTTCTAGCATACAACTCTTCTAGGGAAAAGACGGCTCTGCCGGATAGGCAACCAGATATTGAAAACAAATTCACCTTACTGGGGAATAAACAACTCTGCGGGGGATCTAAAATCAACCACCGAGATTCACAACACATCCTGCTGAAGAAAATAGCCCTGAATGGCTCACAAATGCTCACCTGCCAGTGATGACTTACTAAGGAAACAATTTGCTGAGGATAGAGAAAACTCTATGATCCTGCAAGGGAGAAAAGCCAACTCTACTGGGGATCGCCCAACGAGGGAAACAACATCGACCTCTGCTAGGGGATGAGTCAGCAACTCAAACCCTGAGGGGATACAAAGTTATACGTTCAAACTCTGTGGGGAGACAACACCTGACATTGCCCCACTGCTGGGAAAAGTTTCACACCTGCCCGGTGGAAAGAAGTCCAGCCTCGACTCGCTGAGGAGTAAATGCATACTTGTAACTTGCAGGGATTAAATGTGTACTGACCAACAGCTGGGAATAAGCGTACACCCTTAATCTGTTGGGAATATCAATCTTGACCCTCTAGGAATGGCCTTACTCTTCTGGAGACTTTAGTCTCAAACTGCGAAGAGCTAAATGTGTACCGACCAACTGCCAGGGATAAGCGTACACACTTAACTGCTCGGTTCTTCTGCATATAGCTCTCCCGGGGATAGAGACGTTCAAACTTCAATAACTTGGGGAAAGGGTGATCATACCAGAAATACACCTCTAACAAATTTCCCCAAGGGTAACGACCCTGCAAAAATGAACAAACGGACAAGATATCCTATACAAAGGAACTATCTCAGTCATCATCTGTGGTGTTGTTCAAACAACTCAAAGTTTTAACGATTATTGGCAAAGCCTGCAAGTTTATGTATGCACAGTTTATCAAAAACATCGGGCGTTTTTTGCAAACAAAATAGTAAGGATAAAGCAAAACAAACAATTACTGAATAGTATATGTTTTATTGACAGATGGGTCTGTAAATAGGCAAGTTTTTACAACAGATGCAACCCCTGAAAAGAGGAAGCTGCGCAAAAATATACAGAAATGCACAAAAATATACAGAATGTCGGCAATGTAGCACAGAAGAACACCATAAATTGATCCATCTATGACCCACATGACTCTAATGCTTCACCGATGCTTCGTCTTCAGAAGAGACTGATTCAGATAAACGGCCCTCGGGTCCTCCCTCAATCCACTAAGCTCTGAAGATCAAACGCAAACCGCAGTCATTTGCTTTTTAAATCCCTAACTTTTGCGTGAATCACCCTTTCGGGTTTTCAATTCACCAGGATACTCATTTTTGCCAAAGTCGCCTTTTCAGGTTTTCAACTTTGCAGGTTTACATCTTTTTTCTTTATATCCCTAACTTTTGCCCGAACCCATTCTTTTTATGGTTTGCCGGGATGCCCCATTTTTTCCTGGATATTCTTTTTTCTTTCCAGTGGGTCTCTTTAAGCAAAGTATTTTTTAACTGCGTCTGCGTTCACAAGGGGATGTAAAATCCTCACCATCCATGGTGGATAACAGCAAGGCTCCTCCAGAGAAGACCTTTTGCACGATGTATGGACCTTCATAATTGGGAGTCCATTTGCCCCTGTGATCGGTTTGTGGAGGGAGAATCTTTTTCAGTACAAGATCGCCCGTCTGAAAGCTTTGAGGGTGCACCTTCATGTCGAAAGCTCTCTTCATCCGGCTCTAATACAACCGACCATATGCAATAGACGCTAGCCTTTTCTCATCCATCAGGCTAAGCTAATTCAATCTGTTCTTTACCCATTCTGCCTCATCGAGCTTGATGTCGACCAGAACTCTCAGAGAAGGACCCATTCTGCCTCATCGAGCTTGATGTCGACCAGAACTCTCAGAGAAGGAATCTTGACCTCTAATGGTAGGACAACTTCCATACCATACACCAGTGAGAAATGAGTTGCCCTAGTTGAGGTACGTACAGTAGTACGATAACCCATGCAAAGCGAAGGGCAACATCTCGTGCCAATCTTTATAGGTTACAACCATCTTCTGCACTATCTTCTTGATGTTTTTGTTGGCCGCTTCAACAGCGTCGTTCATCTTTGGACGATAGGGCGATGAGTTGTGATACTCCATTTTGAAACTCTGGCACAGTTCCTTCATCATCTTCTTGTTCAGATTTTAACCATTATCAGTAATGATTCTTTCAGGCACTCCGTATCTACAGATGATGTCCTTTTTGATAAATCTGGCTACGACTTGCTTCGTAACATTCTCATAGGAGGCTGCTTCCACCCACTTGGTAAAGTAGTCAATGGCTACCAAGATGAAACGATGTCCACTGGATATGGTTGGCTCGATCTTGCCAATCATGTCAATGCCCCACATGGAAAAGGGGCCAAGGAGATGCCATGACATTCAGAGGACACAGCAACACATGAATCTTGTATGCATAAATCTAGTATTTATGGCATTTCTTCGCATACTTGAAACAATCAGATTCCATCGTCAGCCAATAATACCCTGTTCGCAACAGTTTTCGAGACATGGCATGCCCACTGGCGTGCGTACCAAAGGCTCCTTCATGGACCTCTTCCATATGCAAGCTTGCTTCTCTTTCGTCCGCGCATCTGAATAACACCAAATCATAGTTCCTCCTGTAGAGTACACCATCTTGGTTCAGATAAAAAATTTCCAGACAACCTTCTCAGAGTCTTCTTATCCCGGGTCGACGCCCCTGGCGGATACTCTTGTTTCTTAAGAAAGTTTTGGATGTCATAAAACCATGGCTTGCCATCAGAGGCTTCCTCGATGGCAAAATACAAATGTCGACCTATCAAGGCGCGAGATGACTATTCTTGGAGCATCGTTCCAATAGTTCACCTTGTACATTGAGGATAACGTGGATAGAGCGTCTGCCATCTGGTTCTCCGCTTTCGGTACGTGATGTAAACTCTACCTGATCAAAGAATGGCAACAGCCTCCTTGCATAGTTCATGTAAGGAATCAGATTGGGTTGCCTGGTCTCCCATTCTCCTTTAATTTGATTTACAACTAGCGCTGAATCGTCGTACACATCTAGGTTCTTGATCCTCAGATCAATAGCTTCTTTCAACCCCATAATGCACGCTTCATATTCTGCTTCGTTGTTAGTGCAAGGAAATGTCAACCTGGCAGTGAATGGTATATGAGAACCTTGGGGAGTCGTGATGATTGCCCCAATTCCACTACCGTACGAGTTAACAGCACCATCAAATATCATTTGCCATTGGGAGCCAAGCTCAGGACCTTCGTTAGGCAATAGTTCATCACAATTTTTCATCTTCAGATACATGATGTCTTCGTCAGGAAATTCAAATTTCATAGGTTGATAGTCTTCGACCAGCTGCTCGGCAAGATACTCTGACAGAACACTCCCTTTTATAGCCTTTTGGGAAACATATTGGATATCGTACTCTGTCAGTACCATCTTCCACCTAGCAATTCTTCCGGAAAGTGCTTGCTTTTCGAAGACATATTTAATCGGATCCATCTTCGAAATCAGCATGGTTGTTTGGTTAAGCATATACTGTCTCGAACTTCGAAGAGCTAAATATGTACCGATCAACTGCCGGGGATAAGCGTACATACTTAACTGCTCGGTCCATCTGCATATAGCTCTCCCGGAGATAGAGACGTTTAAAATTCAATAATTGGGGGAAATGGTGATCATACCGGAAATACACCTCTGACAAATTTCCCCCAAGGGTAAAGACCCTGCAAAAATGAACAAAACAGACAAGATATCATGTACAAAGGAACTATCTCAGTCATCATCTGTGACGTTGTTCAAACAACTCAAAGTTTTAAACGATTATTGGCAAAGCCTACAAGTTTATGTATGCACAGTTTATCAAAAACATCGGGCGTAAATAACGAACGGTGGCGACTCTTCAGCCCTTGTCGGCCCCTCTTTGCAGCGATGCGACACCCCTATTTAAATATCTTTACCAAATGGGCAATGAGAGATGATAATCTCCATAGAATCATGGCGAAAGGTATTTAAATATAGAAAACCAAAAAACATTTCCCTTAGATACGATGGTATGCAAAATGACAAATGTTGATCATGTAATGAATTCTAAGAATGATACTTTATGATGCTTGGGTGCAAGAAAATGCTGACACCCGAGCAAAAAAGAAAAAAGAAGAAACAAAAACAACGAGTAACCACTCATTGGGAACACATGCATATTTGGGAGAGACCCAAAGCATACTAACCAATAGTTCAGACATAACTATTGACGATATTTCAAGGGGATCCTCCACACAAGGGACACAAACTCCACCGGGGAAGATAAATCTCCACTGGGGAAAAGGAAAATCTCCACTAGGGAAATACAAATCTCCACTGGGGAAATGCATCAAGGGAGACAAGGATAAGAAGCCACACAAGGGAACAAAAGTCAACAGACTCGGACTCCAACTGGGGATCAAAAGACAAGATACACGGTCCCAATTGGGGAACAAATCAAGTGGGCACTTTCCTTTCAACAAATAGTTCAAACGGGATCTTCAAGAAAAGACCAGAAACAAGACCAGACTCACCGGGGATGCTAGTGACTACTAAACCTCCAAGACCTGCTGGGGTTATCCAGGGATTCACTTGGAATGCAGGTAACAACCAACCATCCTAACATCAAGTTTTGAAGAATATTGCCAATGACCATTCGGCTTTAAACAATTCCAGTGACTACTGCACTTCCTGAGGAACGCTAGTAACGACTAAACTTCATGGGGATATTTTGGTGACGACCAATGATCAAAGAAAACACAACATAGTTGGATGAAATTTGCCAATTACAATTGGACTTTAAACAATGCCAGTAACCACTGGAATTTCTGGGGAATGCTAGTAACGACTATACCTGAGGAGGATATGGTGACAATCAAATATACGGTACCAATAACGATTGGATTTAAAATGACGACAGTGACTACTGGACTTTTAGCAGAGTCGGTTAACAAACGGGACATCGATTGGGGGAGATTCAGGTAAACACCAGATCTTAAGGATAAGCTGCAACATTAGTAACGACTAAAGTTTGGTGACTACCAATTAGCAGTATCAGATAGGGGTCAGCGACTGACCTATTGCTAATCACAACTAGACTTCACAGGGGATCTAGTGATGACCAATCAAGCAAAATCAATAGGGAGCTGGTAACAACTAGACTTCCTCGAGGATCCAAAGAGAAATAAAACCTTCCCTGGGGATTGTACCAAAACCAGGATTTCCTTATAGTGAAGAGTTCGAACGGGATCTTCAGGAAACAACTGGAGATGTAGGTGACAAACAAAACATCCATAGATGCACTATGAGTTTTGGTAACAACCAAACATCCTAAGATTCACCGGGGATACCGGTAACCACCAGCCAACCTAAGACGAACGATGCCAATAGCCATTAGACTTTAAAAAGGATATGGTAACAACAAAAATAGAGATGCCAATAACATTTGGACTTTAAATGATGCGAGTCAAAACTTTACTAGACTTACTAGGGATAAGGTGACAACCCTAAACCAGTAACAAGCAGATTTTTACACTGAATGCCAGTCAGAACATTACTGGATTTCAAATGGGGATAACCATCGAATGAAGATGCCAATATCAATTGGACTTTAGATAACACCAGTCAAACATTACTGGGTTGCAAGGGATTTCTAGTAACAACTAGAGATCCATGAGGGTGTGGTGACAACCAAACAAAGATATCAATAACCATAGGATTTAAATGATGCCAGTAATTACTGGACTTTCCAGGGATTTAAGTATTTATCAGAATAATACTTAAGCCAGATAACTTGACAAAGTTAAGGTAACAAATAAAGGGTAAACCTATAACAACAGGTCTGTAGCAAAGGGTTTGGTAACGATCAAAGGATCTCAAGATGACATCCAGTAACCACTGGGAAGGGAACGTTTGACAGATTCTTGACAAAGAAAACCGCCCAACCGAACTACAAAGGTTACATCCAGAACAGACCCAAGACGAGAGGTATGCTGAGAAACTGCATATGCTAAAAGTATGATGCAGATGCAATGCCAGATGACCCGCAGGGGAAAGCAACGATAGATAGATAACGATCTATCACAGGGAAAACAAAGAGAATCACACTGAAACTTATTGTTAGAGAATGGTATTAATCTTCTGGTGATTCTTCTAGGGAAAAGATCTTTGTTCTTGCTGGAGAGAGGTCACAACTTCAATACAGCTGACAACATCACCATTCAGAGATGTCGACACTTCATAGCACGGTCGCGCGGGGAAAGGAATCTTCATAGAATCTCATATTGTTTAAATTATGGTATCAAGGTTTCAACCGTTATGTCCTCATGAGAGGAGTCTAAATTTACACCGTCATGTTGCAATCAAAGTTATGTTTTACATGTTAATTAACTTTCTTTAAAAACAAATTTGTTGTTTCAAAACTTTTGCTTTCAAAAAAAAATTAATATTAACGAATAAGTGATATTTGCATAACAAAAAATGGTAGAGCATAATAGAGCATAAACAAAGATTGGTCCAAATATGATTTTATTCAAAGATGGAAACTTACGAAAGGCAAAGTCCCATAGAACAATTAATATTTGGAAAAATGGCAATATAAGTAAAATTTTACAAAAATCCAACGATCATCCAGTCCTAACTAGCTAAGAGTCGGTCTGAAATGCTGCCTTTGATGAGAGTAGTAGAGAATGAACCTTTTTTGACGATTTTCTGCATGTAGTGCCAACTCCTGATCCAGTGAAATGCCTTTGTTGCTCATTCTTTGTCTAAGCTTCCTTTCCAGGTTTTCGACTTAACAAGCTTTTATTTTATTTTATTTTATCCCTAATTTTTGCCTAGATCTCCTTCATAGGTTATGATCCACCGGGACACCCCCTTTTTGCCTAAGTTGCCTTTCCAGGTTTTCAACTTAACTGGTTTTTTAGGCATAGTATTTTCTTACAGCATCTGAGTTCACGGGATGAGGGAGTTGTTACCATCCATTGTTGTAAGGATCAAAGAGCCTCCGAAAAAGACCATCTTTACAATGAATGGGCCATCCTAGTTTGGCATCCATTTTCCGTGCATGTCTCGATGTACTAGTAGAATCTTTCTGAGTACCAACTCACCCTCTCTATATTCTTTGATCTGGACTCTTTTGTTGAAGGCTCTCTTTATTCTCTTTTAGTAGAGCTGACTGTAGCACATCACTGTCATCCTCCTCTTTTCAATGAGATTCAAAGTATCGAATCTTTCTTTCACCCATTCAGCTTCCTCGAGCTTAGCTTCCTTTCCAGGCTCTCTTTATCCGTGCAGTGTGAATGGAAACATTTCATGCGGATCTTTGTAGGTCACTACCATCTTCTGCATAATCTTTTTGATGTTTTTATTTGCTGCTTCAACGGTGCTGTTCATCTTAGGCAGGTAAGGAGAAGAGTTGTAATGTTTAATTTTGAAACTGTCACAGAGCTTTTTCATTGGTTTTTTGTTCAAGTTTGTCCCATTATCTGTAATGATCTGGTCAGGGATTCCGTAACGGCAGAAAATCTCCTATTTGATGAATCGGACAACCATCTGCTTTGTTACATCTATGTAGGATGCGGCTTCTACCCATTTGCTGAAATAGTCGATAGCGACGAGGATGAACTGATGACTGTTGGATGCTTTGGGCTCGATTACCCCAATATAGTCAATGCCCGACATTGAGAACGACCAAGGTGACGATAGTACATTCAGAGGATGAGGTGGCACGTGCACCTTGTCCGCATAAATCTGGCATTTATGGCACTTTCAGGCAAACAGGATACAATCAGTCTCCGAAGTCAACCAGTAATAATCAACCCTCAAGATTTTCTTTGCCATGGCATGGTCGCTTACATGAATACCGAAGGTACCTTCATGAATTTCTATCATTAGCCTGTCTGCTTACCTTTTGTCAATACATCTGAGTAAGATCATGTCGTGACTTTTTTTATACAGAACATTATTGCTAATGAAGAACTTGAATGACAATCTTCGCACATCTCTCTTATCAACTTTAGAGGCGTTGAACGGATACTCTTGATTCTTAAGGTAATTTTTGATGTCGTAGAACCATGGTTTTCCATCAGATTCTTCTTCGGCCATCATGATGTATGTTGGCGTAGTCTTTCATTCAATGCTGATCAAAGGGGCCTCGTTGACAAACTGGACTTTTCACATTGATGCTAGCATGGCTAAAGTATCAACAATATGATTTTTAGACCTAGGGACGTGTCTGAATATGATCTCGTCAAAATACTCGATCATATCCAAAATGTAGTCTTTGTAAGGAATCAGCTTTTCGTCTCGGGTCTCCCATTCACCTTTGAGCTGATAAATCACCAAGGCAGAGTCGCCAATTACTTCCAGGATCTTAATACGGAGGTTAATGGCAGCTTCAAGACCAAAGATGTAGGCTTCATACTCAGCTATATTGTTCGTGCATTTGAAGCATAATCTAGCAGTAACCGCAGTATGTCTTTCGGTAGGATTTTCCAGAACAGCACCAGTACCATGACCTTTTTTGTTAGATGCACCGTCAAACATCATCTTCCAATGTGAGCCAGGTTCAGGACCCTCTTCAGGATCGGGTTCTTCTTTAGCTTTGTAAAGAGACATGACATCTTCGTCGAGGAAATCAAGTTTGAGCAGCTGATAATCCTTGACATGTTGGTCAGCAAGGTAGTCTGATAAGACACTTCCTTTTATCGACTTTTGTGCAACATATTAGATGTCGTACTCTAACAAGAGCATGTGCCATCTTGCTAGTCTTCCTATCTGAGCAGGCTTCTCGAATATGTACTTTATTGGATCCATTTTGGATATCAACAGAGTAGTGTGGCAAATTATGTATTGTCTCAAACGTTTGGCTGCCCATGCCAACACGCAGCAATCTTTTTCCAATGGAGAGTAACAACTCTCACAATCAGTAAACTTCTTACTTAGACAGTAAATTGCATGATCTTTCTTCCTGGATTCATCTGTTTGGCCCAAGACGCAGCCCATTGATTCTTCGAGTACCGTCATGTACACGAATAGAGGTATTCCAAGCACGGGTGAGATCAATACTAGAGGCTCCTAGAGGTACCCTTTGATCTTCTCAAATGCCGACTGGAATTTTTCATTCCATATCACCGCTTGACCTTTTCGTAACAACTTAATGATTGGCGTGCAAGTAAGAGTCAGATTGGAGAAGAACCTGGAAATGTAGTTCAGTCTGCCAAGGAAACCTCTGATCTATTTCTCCATTTGTGGTGCAAGAATTTCCTGGATGGCTCGTACCTTGTTGAGATCCACTTTGATTCCTCGTTGACTGACGATAAAGCTGAGTAATTTGCCAGATCTGTCTCCGAAGGTACATTTGGTAGGATTTAGTCTCTACTGATACCTCTTTAAGTCTTTTGAATAACTTTAGCAGATGATCAATGTGATCTTCTTCACTCTGAGACTTGGCGATCATGTTATCGATATAAACTTCAATCTCCTGGTGCATCATCTCATGAAATAATGCCACCATGGCTCGTTGATATGTGGCTTTTGAATTCTTTAGTCCAAAAGGCATAACCTTATAACAATAAGTGCCCCAAGTTGTATTGAAGGTTGTCTTTTCCATATCAGCTGGGTCCATTTTTATCTAGTTGTAGCCAAAGAAACCATCCATGAATGAAAATAGTGCAAAGCAGGTTGTGTTATCCACCAAAGTATCGATATGTGGCAGAGGGAAATCGTCCTTCGAATTGGATTTGTTCAGATCCCTGTAATCTATGCACATTCTGACTTTGCCATCCTTTTCTGGTACGGGTACAATGTTGGCCACCAATTATGGGTAATTTGATACTGCTAAGAAACCTACGTCAACTTTCTTTTTGACCTCATCTCTGATCTTGAGAGCTATGTCAGGTATGGATCTTTGAAGCCTTTGCTTAACCGGAGGACACTCAGGTTTAAGAGGGAGCTTGTGCATTACAATATTGATATCCAACCTAGACATATCTGTTGTACCCCAAAATTTGACCAACCGTTTCTCGTAATTTAGCTTATGTTTTGTTTCATTTTGCATTTGCATCTGCATGTCGCATACTGCGCATTTTTTCAGCCGGATTGATTTTATCGGGATTACAGCCCTTTTATCGCGTTTCAGGTGATTCAAACTAGTTCGAATAAGGAGTTCAATTGTGGAACTTGTGCTATTCCCGGTGTTTCAGCCTGTGCTGTTATTTTTGGAGAGATTTCGGTGTCCGCCTGGTTACCGTTTATTTCCTTGCATTCTCGCATTTTATGTTAACTGATTTAATTTTCTAGATTTCATTTTACTATTTTCTTAACATAGAAATTAGATTTTAAATAGGTTGTTATCTTTTATTTTCTAGTTTTAGAAATATTTTAAATTTTAGTTTTAATAGATTTTAAATAGAATTTTCTAGAAATTAATTGTTTTTAGAATATTAGGTTAGATTTTAGAATTAATTCTTTTTTATTTTAATTAGGATATTAGATTTTATTTTAGTAGGGTTTTAATTGGTTAGTCATTTGATTAGTTTTTAGGTCTTAAAAGAGACACGTTAGCATTTAATCAATTAGCTTTGGTTTAACATTAGTATATTAGTTAATATTAGTTAGATGTTAGTTCAGCTTTATTAATATCTTTTTTAATCTTTAATTAGTACTTTTGAGTCAACTTTACTCATTTTATTACCTTTTTCCACTAATTAATCAGCTTTATCTTTAATGCAGTCAACTAATCTTGATTTTGCAGGCCAAGTGTCACGTTGTCAGGGCTATAAAACCCTGTTCACTCTCTCTCTCTCTAGGTTGACACATCACCCTAATCTCCCTCGCCGGAGAAATCAAACGGTTGCCCAACGTCACCGGAAAACCCAAACCCCTCACCGGAAACTTCATCCATCCGCCGGAAAACTCATGCGATCTTCATCATTTTTCCAGCAAAATTCCGACGCGTTCATCCAAATTCATCCGCGTTCATCTTCATCCATAACCTTCATCAAGATCTTCGACAACGCCACAAATCTACACGAACAAGCTACAAATCTAAACGCCAAACCTTCCATGAACAACCTCCACCAGTTTTTTTTCCAGATTCATTATCTTCATACACATTCAAAGATATTCCCATAATTTCATCCCAATCATCAAACCTTTATCAGTTTGTTCCAGATCTTCATGTCTTCATGCAAGTTCTTTCCGGATCCTCATCATACAAATCATCAATATCCATATGAACTCAAAACAACTCATCGACCTCATCATGCATATCTTTCCAGATCTGAAATCTTCTTCAGTAACCTTCAACGCCATTGAATCTTATCACAAGCATCAATCCAGATCTGAACTATCAACAAAATTCTTCCTAGATCCATATGAACTTTTCTCTTCCTTCAGATCTATCACAAACCTTCACGATCTTCAACATGCAAACCAATCTCTGTAAACTTCAATCACCTCCACAACAATGAATCTCATCAAACTTCATCTGAGCTTCCAAACGCGGCTCCATCATCCTCCGGTTCAACCTTTTTCATTCTTGGATCCATTAACGACATCAATCATCATCTTCCATCCTCAACATGCAAGTTGTAACAGAAAGTTGGAGAAGGGTTTGAGAGAGGTTTAAAGTGACGAAGTGAAACGGATGGTTTGATTTTCGGGAGTTGATCTTGATACGAAGCTTATAGTGTGGAGGAAGTAAGTTTGAGTTACAGAGATCGGCGGCGGCGGAGTAGGCAAGGCTGAAGAAGGGAATTAGGGTTAACCAAGCTGAAGTGAGGAAGATGAAGTGCTTCTGGCATCTTCGATTGGGTTAGTGGGCCGAAAGGCCCAACATTATTTCTTTCTGGATTTTTGTTGGACTACCCCCGTTACTCGTTCCACACCCCCTTTGTCTGGTGTTTGTTGTGGATTTGGGCTCAAAGCCCAGTGTCGCTTCCGCGAAAATAAGGTGTCGGCCAAACAGAAGAGTCGCCACCTTTCGTTATTTATCCCTCAGAACGGGAAAGGAAACGATCGGAAAAACCTGACGAAAAGGTATAAGACAAGGTCATCGCAACCGTTGTCTGGGTTCGGGAGTCGGTTATGCAAAGGGAAGGTATTAGCACCCCTCACGTCCGTCGTACTCGACGGGATCCACGCTTGTTGTGTTTACTGGACGAGTTGGTTTACCTATCTGCCTATCAAGGTTGGCTTAAACAGAAAAGAAAATGACTCGGCAAAGCGTCGCGCTTTATGCCTACGTATTCTCATCAGAGAATGAGAAATCAGAGTCAACGTAGTTTGACCTACTACGGGTTACGGGGAAGGTCGCTCGCCAATACATCAGTATTGTGCCTACGTACTCCCAACAGGTATGAGAGACCAGAGCTTACGTAGTTCGGGGTAATACGGATTACGGGGGTTCAGATTCATCTGTTTTATCGAGTAGGGTTAAACAGCAGTTCCAGCAGTTAGGGACAAAGCCTGTTTGCGGTGGCGCTGAAGTTTAACGACACTCTTTTCTTCAGAAAAGCTTTCCTTTGAATTATGGGCCCACGGGGAAAAAAGGTTTGAAGTTTGTTTTCTGTCTTTTACGAAAGAAGTGTTTTTTATTGTGTTTGCAATTTCAATCGCACTAAAGACTATGACCTGAGAATGAATGTGTCGCATGTCACCCAAAGGGTGCCATACTAAACATCCAGACTGTTGAAAAGAAGCTCTCCAACAATCCTCTCTCAGATAGCTTAAGGCTCGTAACGTACGAAAGAAATCATTCATGATTACTGTATTCTTAAGCTGTTTTGAGATGAGAAGAGAACAGGCTCAACTACGGGGAGACTATAAAGTCCTACTGTTGTCATGCCAAGGATTCATCCTATAGTTGAAGTTTGAAACAGGGAACTCCTAGAAGTTATCATGCATAGGTTTCAACCTAAAGTTCTAATCATCACTTCCTTATCAAAGGAAGTGAGATTCCTAAGGGATCATGTCAATGATAAACAGAAACAGATAAAGCATCACCTTAACCAGTAAATAGATATACAGTAAAATGCATGCAATGCAAGTGAGGGAGGAAATGTGTGTGGGGCAGCAGCCTCCACAAGCTCATCTCAACCTCAAGCCAGATATGAATAACAGGAATCATACAGAAGAAATAACATGCTATCAAGCAAAATAGAAGTAACAACTGCAATCATACAGAGGAAATGAAATAAAATGCCATCAGGCAAACACAAACCACATGGGCAAGGGAGCTGGGCTCTACCGAATACCCGCAAGCAAAGCCATACAGTAAAAATACAAGCAGAGGGAGCAACTCAACCTCTAGTGCAATCATGCTCCTAGCTTAAAGTCAGTCTAGATATGAACTTATTCTAATGCATCAAGCAAAACAAACAAGGCACATCAATACAGAGAAGAAAACAAACAAGAAAAGCAGATCAACAACTCCCTCTTTCAATTCCAAGCTTCAGCTCTTCTGACAGCAATCCAGTTTTCAGACTTCAACCACCCTTCAAGGCTATCATCTTCCATGACAAGTATCAACTTGCTTCTCCAAGGTTTCAATCCATCAAACATAAGTATCAACTTGTTCTCTCTTCTCCAAGCTTCAGCTCTCCAGTCAATTCCACCTTCAGGCTTCACTCCTAACTACAAGTATCAACTTGATTCCTTCAGGCTCACAATGCATCAGTGTAAGTGTCAACTTATCCTTTATTCCTCAAGCCTCAGCTCTACACTCAATCTCAATTGAATCCTCTTCATAAGTATCAACTTGATTCCTTCAGGCTCTCAATGCATCAGTGTAAGTGTCAACTTATCCTTCATTCCTCAAGCCTCAGCTCTACACTCAATCTCAATTGAATCCTCTTCATAAGTATCAACTTAGTCTTCAAGCTTCAGCTCTCTTTGCTTTACCAGTATCAAATGGGTCCTCTTCATCTACAAGCTTCAACTTCTCAGAGTAGTCTTCAATCACCTGGAAGTGTCAACTTCATCCTTCAATCTTTTAAGCCTCAGCTCTTCATTCAATCTCCATTGAATCTTCAAGTATCAACTTGTTCTTCTTGCTCTTCAAGCTTCAGCTGCAATGGCAATGCTCAAGGAATCATCCTCTTCCACACTCTTCAATGAAGTCCTCATCTTCAAACTCAAGTCCAACATCTTTCAAGATACTCAAACCAGAAGACCATTGATTTAACATAATGAGTGGAAATGATAAGCAGCTTATTGACAACCAAAGGAAGCCTGTAAGGGTTCATCATTATGAGAGACTGGTTCCCTCATAGTTCTACTTCCTAGATAAAGCCACTCATCCCTCCAAAGGAGGAATGTGAATATCTTGGAAGGACTTTTAGTCATTGGGAGGGATGGAAGCACAAGATGCCTTCCATATTTGTGAAAGAAGTCATTCTAACCATAAGGCTCTCCCTATGTCTCCTACCTCCTAAATCTTCATCAGATACCTTCAGGCACAAGCAACTCCAAGCAACTTCAAGCATCCTCACCTTTTCTTCAACTTGTCTTCAATCTCAACCAAAAGCAAACAAAGCAAAACCCTAATCTAAGGGAACTAAAGAAGTTAATCTATTTGAGTTAGTAAGTTAGGATCACCTAAAACGTAGTACTAAAGTTAATCCTAACTAAAATACTAAAACCAATTGCAAAATCCTACAAAAATAACTATGGGAACCTAGGTCAATCATGACTCTACCACATTAATTCCAGAGATCAAATCATCAAATAAGACCTAGAAATAAATTCTACACTATAAGGTACTAAACCTAAACCCTAAAAGGAAGCACCTAAATCTCAATTTAGAAAGCACACCTATTTTCATCACAAAAATGTGAGAAAAATACTATGGGAGCATACTTGTCTAAACGAATCCCACACAAAAAATCAGGATCAAAATCATCACCACATGATCACACAAAATTCCACAAAATTAAGTATCAAACATAACCATTTTAATATCAATTAAAATGTAAAATTCCCATAAAATCAGAAAATGCATGAACTAAAAATATTTTTTATCTAAACAATACTAGACTCAATCATGAATATAATGCAAAAAGAATGGGATTAATTGGATCATTTTTCAATTTTATATTATTTTTCCAAGAATCATGAACAAAAAAAAATAAAAGAAAATCCAAGTAAAATAATAAAACCTCGGTGCAGATAGTAAACACGCTCAGTTCATTATGACAATTGGGCCATCAGGGGGGTGGGGATAACAATTTGAACTTAAGCCCAAAACCACTGATTAAATGAAACGCAGCGTTGCAATGTGATTCAGAGTCCTTCACAAATTGAAATCAATACGTGGCCGTTGGATCATGCCTTCAGTCAAAGTCCAACCAAGATCTGATGGCTATCAAGTCATCTTCTCCAATTCAAACCTCTGCAACTCGCGCGCAGCTCCGGCCACCACCGGTGACTTTCTTCGGTCACCATTCCACAACCCTAGTTCAGCATAGAGTCCACCATAGGCCACGATCCCTTAATGAAACATGTCCCAAATTCCCTCACGAATTCATTCATACCCTTTATTCTCTCTGAAACCTCAAGATTCGCCATAACCAATTCTCAACTGAAAATGGTAACATCCCTAATTGGTCACCAATTCTCAAATTAACTATCTGAAAACCTTCCTACACCGTTCTACAATGCATCTAACACCCTAATTCATCTTGATTCTACCTAATTCATGCTGGAGGAAGAAAGTTACTAACCTGAAAATTCTTGATGAACAGATGCACTAAATCTTCAAATCAAGCTCTCCAACCTTCCAGACACGATCAATGGATCCTTTCCTTGCTTCTGTACGCAATAGAACTGGTTGAAAACTCCTGAATCTTGAAACCCGATGGTGAGTTGCAGGTGGAAAAATCTGAACTCAAGAACACCGATCAACCACAAATTTCTCTTGATTATGATCTGGAATCAATCCCTAGCATCCATGGAAGAAGTTGCAATCAAGAAAATGGATGGAAAGTGAAGAAATTGGTGAAACCGAATTCAGTTGCAAGATATGAAATCTCAATCTCAATCTATGCTCTCTCCTTCAATCATCACCAACCTTTCATCTGAACCTCTTCTACTCAATATATAGAACATGTGTGTATGATCTAGAACCGTCTAGATCCTTCTAATGAGAGTTTCAATCTCTCATGTCATGAGAATTTCAACCATATGCCATGGTATGCATAGTTCTGTTTGCAGCTTGGAATCCATCCCATTCTCTTCCAATTTCTCCCCTAGTGACATTTTGAAAGTGTTTGGCTTGCAAGGGGCCTTGCTCATGCCTTGAATCTAGGTTTTGCAAATGTTACTTATGATGTAAGTAACTACTTTTCAAAGCAAGTCCACAAATTAGACCTCAACTCAAAAATGTGGCTAAACCAATGTTCTTAAAATGTTTTCTAGAGTCAAAATGATATATTACATGCCTTTGTTTGGATGTGTAGGTCAAAAATATCAATTTCCAACTTTGGTTTATTTAACTTATACCCTTATTTTAGGTCATTTTTGCAACTTTGAGCTAAAAGCATTTCCAACATCTCATGACATCTTTACTAGCATTAAAACATAATTTTTAACAAGTTTGTTGTTGAACGTTTTCCCATTTGAAGCTTGGAAATGGGAGTTATGGCCTTATGCTTGAAATGACCTGTAATCTCCAAATGACCAAAATGCCCTTGACTTGTCAAAGCCATAACTTGAGTTCTACAAATCCTATCAAGTACTTCTAGTACTCTCTAGAAATATAAGAGGATAAGGAACAACATTCATGTTGACCAAAAGTTCATAGGAATCATCCTTCTTGGGCAAAAGTTTGATGCAAGTTGGGTAACTTTCAAGCCCCCAAATTCACATACCTCAGATGACCTGTAACTTGTCAAAGTCATAACTTGAGTTCTACAAATCCTATCAAGGACTTCTAGCACTCAAATTAAATCTAAGATCAAACTCTACAATATTCATGTTGGGGGCAAGATGAGATGACAATCACATCGTGAGCTAAACTGCCTTGAAGATAGCGGTCAAACTAGGGGATTTTACACTGTCAAGCCTTAGAAACCCTAGCTTCAAACTTCTCAAACTCTTCAATCATGATGAGTTGACCTTGGAATCATCCTTATAGCATCTCAATGCATTAATCCATGATCATATGGCTCTTGAATTAGGTCTCAACCTTGTTCAAACCATCAGTTGACCTAGGGTTGACCCAGTCAAACCCTAACTGCACCACTCATGGCTAAGTCTTCTTAATCTTGCACAATGACCTGTCTAGGCCTCATGATGGCTTTCAAGACATCTCATAAGCTCACTCAAGACCTCAAGTCCATCTTCATGGCTTCAGAATCATCTGAGGACTTCCCACAACTCTCAAGTTAGGAGGCACACACTCTTGGTTTCAAACACTCTCTCTGAGGATCTTTTAACTTCTCTGACAAGGATATCAACCCTTGAACACTTGAATAACCTTCTTGGCTATCTCCATAGTCTTGTGTAGCCTTTGATTGGTAATCATACCTCTTGATCTCCTGCATACATGTCAATGAAATGCAAATGATAATGCTAATGTGAATGAAATGAGCATAAGCTAGGTAAAGAAATGTTGGTCAAATTTTGGGGTGCAACAGTTGCCCTTATTCAAACGGCTTGGACCTGACTGGGTGAGAAGTGAATGGCTCTCAAACAATCAAGGTTAAAGGCGGTTGAATACCAATAAACCCGGAAATTTTCCAACTGCACAAGTACACGGTACTCTGATGGGAACAAATCTTTGAAAACTGAAATATTAGCTGCACGACAACTAGCTGGGGAATTGGTCACACGGTAACCGGTGATACATGGTCGATCATGCCGTCAGGCATCAGGATTCCTCGGGACTCATCAGGTCAACAATAAAGTTAATCATGTCATCGGGCATTCAAAGAAATTTCTGGGCGTCAGCCGGACTTCATTACCAAGTCGGGAATAGAATTCTCAGTCAATCATGAACCAATTGGGGATATCCAAACTTCTACCATCAGGCACTCCGCATCAGCTGAGAGAACTGCTTCGTCAATACGGTTGGACTTCAATCATCAAGTCTTCAAGGGGAGTTTCAACTTCGCGGTTCAGAAACCTGCTGGGGATGACGCATCTCCGCTGGGGATTCTGGAGAACTATCAAGTAACTCTGCTTCGGGGATCCAGAAATCATTCTGGGTGAGTCAACTCTGCTAATGACTTCAAGAATCATCCTGAACCAATAACTCTGCTGGAGATTTCAGGAATCATCCTGAGCAAACGTTCTACCGGGGACTCTAAGCGTCAACTTGAGCAACCAACTCTTGTGACTTCACTGGGGATTTTAAGAATCATCTTGAGCAAACGACTTTGCTGGGGAGAATTCAAGAATCATCTTGATCAAACCGTTATGTGGAGGAACACCTGCAGAACAAGAACAGTAACGACCTAACTCATGTTTCATATGCATATGATCGTCAAAGGCGTAATGCTCCACACGGTGGAAATGCTACGCGTTTACGATAAATGCTATGCAATCATGCAAAATGCTGCGATCCCGTTAGCAAAATAAATGCTGAAGGGAGAATCTTCTTGTCAAGGAGAAAGAAACACTCTGGTGGAGGAATGACTCATCCTGCCAAGGAGAAGAAGTCACACCAATCTCAATCGGACTCCGCATGGGGAAGCAAACTTCAGTTGACTGCTGCAGGGGAATAAAGCTCTACGAGAACCCAGACCTGCTGAGGAAAGCGATGTCAATCGCAGGAATAAACTGCACGACATTCGCAGCCAAACCTTCCTGGAGGTAACGACTCCGGTGGGGAAATACAGCATCAGCTATTCAACACTCTACTAGGGAAAACCAATCATGGCCTGAACTGCTTTCCAAGGACTCGGCTCCCTTGGGGATCTGCAAACTCGGCTGAGGGAGAAGGAATCATCCTGATTCGGGGG
This sequence comes from Lathyrus sativus, assembly GCA_963859935.3. NCBI lineage: Eukaryota > Viridiplantae > Streptophyta > Magnoliopsida > Fabales > Fabaceae > Lathyrus > Lathyrus sativus. The sequence goes on along the minus strand of OZ012741.1, from coordinate 81,701,940 downwards.
AGAGTATGACTCTGTGGGGAATCTCAATTCCGTCGGAGACTTCAGTCTGGAACTATCAATTGCTGCACACTTCAGTGTATGACTCAGCTGGGGAGATGACGACCCTTCGGGATGCATCTGATTGGGGAGAGAATCTTCTCTGGTTGGGGAGACATATCAATGCTTAACGATCTCATGTTCAGACTCTGTGGGGAGAGGCTGCTGAACTTTGCTGGAGAAGAAGGAATCATCCTGGTTGGGGACGCATGCGGCGCACTACCTGTAACAACACAAACAAACAGACAAGATACCCTTCTCAAAGGGACCTATCAAGGTTATCATCTTGTGACAATGTTCAAGTAATTCATTGTTTCGACAACCAGTGGCCTAGGCCAGTAAGTTTATGTATGCACATTTTATCAAAAACATCAACGTTCTTTTTCGCAAACAAACAGGTAAATGCTAAACAGGCAAACAGAATTGCTGAATAGTATACATTTTATTGATAATGAACCCCTGAATGGGTAAAAATGTTTTACAATAGAGGCAAGCTCCTGGAATGAGGAAGCCGTGCAAAAATAAAACATAAATATACATCAGTATATACAAATGTCGGCGACGAGGCATAGACGAACACCATGAGTTGATCCCTCTATGACCCACTCGACTTCGATAATTCTCCGACGCTTCAGCTTCAGAAGAGATTGGCTCTGATAAACGGCCCTCAGGTCTCCTAAACCACTAAACAATGAAAGTCCACACACGGAACGCAGTCATTTGCTTTTTCAAATCCCTAACTTTTGCCTGAATCGCCCTTCCGGGTTTTCGATTCACCGGGATACCCTTTTTTGCCAAAGTCGCCCTTCCAGGTTTTCGACTTTGCGGGTGTACATTTTTTTCAATTTATATCCCTAATTTTTGCCCGAACCTTTTTCCTTTTTTATCGTTCGCCGGGATGCCCCATTTTTGCCTGGATATTCTTTTTCTTTCCAGCGGGTCATTCTCTAAGCAAAGTATTTTTTAACTGCGTCCGCGTTCACCGGGGATGCAAAATCTTCACCATCAATCGTGGATAACAACAAGGCTCCTCCCGAAAAGACCTTGCTGACGACGTACGGACCTTCATAATTAGGAGTCCACTTGCCCCGGTGATCGGAGTGTGGAGGAAGAATCTTCTTCAGGACGAGATCACCCGTCTGAAAGCTTCTAGGACGCACCTTCTTATCATAAGCTTTCTTCATTCGGCTTTGGTATAAACGACCATATGCAATCGATGCTAACCTCTTCTTGTCCATCAGGCTGAGTTGGTTTAGTCGGTTCTTAATCCATTCTGCCTCGTCGAGTTTCACGTCAACCAAAACTCGCAAAGAAGGGATCTCCACTTCTAACGGTAGGACAACTTCCATACCGTACACTAAGGAGAAAGGAGTTGCCCCGGTTGATGTACGTACCGTCGTACGATAATCATGCAGTGCAAATGGTAGCATCTCATGCCAATCCTTATAGGTCACAACCATCATCTACACAATCTTCTTAATGTTCTTGTTGGCCGCTTCAACGGTGCCATTCATCTTCGGCCGGTAAGGATATGAGTTGTGGTGTTCAATCTTGAAACTCTGGCACAGCTCCTTCATCATCTTGTTATTCAGATTTGAACCATTATCAGTAATGATCCGTTCGGGAATTCCGTAACGACAGATGATGTCCCTCTTTATGAATTTAGGCACCACCTGCTTGGTCACATTAGTGTACGAGGCTGCCTCCACCCACTTGGTGAAGTAGTGATAGCTACTAGAATGAAGCGATGACCGTTAGACGCAATGGGCTCGATCTTGCCTATCATGTCGATGCCCCACATGGAGAACGGCCACGGGGAGGACATGACATTCAACGGGCATGGCGGTACATGAACTTTATCAGCATAAATCTGGCATTTATGACATCTCTTCGCGAATTTAAAGCAATCTGATTCCATCGTCAGCCAGTAGTATCCTGCTCTCAGGATCTTTCTTGTCATAGCATGCCCGCCGACGTGCGTACCAAATGTGCCTTCATGGACTTCTTCCATGAGCATACTCGCCTCTTTCTCATCTACACATTTGAGTAGCACGAGATCGTGGTTTCTTTTATACAAAACTCCATCAGGATTGAGGTAAAAATTTCCAGACAGCCTCCTCAGAGTCTTCTTCTCCTGGGTTGACGCTCCCGCAGGATACTCCTTAGTCATAAGGAAAGTCTGGATGTCATGGAACCATGGCTTGCCGTCGGCGGCTTCCTCGATCGCAAAGACGAATGCGGGTCGATCAAGACGAGAAAGGACAATTCTTGGAGCTTCGTTCCAAAAATTGACTTTATACATCGAAGCCAACGTGGCTAAGGCATCAGCCATCTGGTTTTCGGCTCTGGGCACATGATGGAGTTCCACTCGATCAAAGAACGGAAGCAGCCTTCTGGCATAGTTCATGTACGTCACCAAATTCGATTGACGAGTCACCCACTCCCCTTTAATCTGGTTGATCACAAGTGCCGAGTCACCATATACATCTAGGTTCTTGATTCTCAAATCAATTGCTTCTTCTAGACCCGTGATGCATGCTTTGTACTCCGCTTCGTTATTGGTGGTTAGAAACGTCAGTTTCCCAGTGAACGGGATGTGGGATCCGTGGGGAGTTGTGATGATCGCTCCAATGCCACTTCCATAAGAATTAACCGCCCCGTCAAATATCAATTTCCATTGGGATTTCCTATCTGGACCCCCGTCGGGCAACGGTTCATCGCAATCTTTCACTTTAAGAAACATGGTATCCTCATCAGGGAATTCAAATTTCATAGGCTGATAATCTTCGATCGGCTGTTCGGCAAGGTATTCAGACAATACGCTTCCCTTGATGGCCTTCTGGGGAACATACTGAATGTCATATTCCGTCAACATCATTTGCCATCTGGCAATCTTTCCCGAAAGCGCTTGCTTCTCGAAGACGTACTTGATCAGATCCATCTTCGAAATTAGCATGGTGGTGTGATTGAGCATGTACTGTCGTAAACGTTTGGCATCCCAGGCTAGTGCACAACACGTTTTCTCCAGCATCGAGTAAATGGCATGCTCCTTTCTTCCCGTCTCGTCGTGCTGACCGAGAACACACCCCATACTATTCTCAAGAACTGTCAAGTACATGATTAGAGACCGTCCAGCCACTGGGGGTATCAAGATTGGAGGTTCCTGCAGATACTGTTTTATCTTATCAAATGCCTTCTGGCAATCCTCGTTCCAGATAATCGCCTGATCTTTCTTTAGTAGTTTGAACATCGGTTCACACGTGGCCGTGAGCTGAGAAATAAACCTTGCAATGTAGTTTATTCTGCCCAGGAAACCACGAACTTCTTTTTCTGTTTTTGGCACTGGCATTTCTTGTATCGCTTTAATCTTCGCAGGATCAACCTTGATGCCTCTTTCACTCACGATAAACCCCAGTAACTTTCCGGACCGTACTCCGAAAGTACACTTGTTAGGATTCAGCCTCAACCTGAACTTCCTAAGCCTCTCAAAAAGCTTCAGCAAATTGACCAGATGTCCCTCCTCCGTTTGGGACTTCGCAATCATGTCATCAACATAGACTTCAATCTCATGATGAATCATGTCATGAAATAAAGTAACCATTGCTCGTTGGTAAGTGGCCCCTGCGTTCTTCAGACCGAAAGGCATTACCTTATAGAAAAATGTTCCCCAAGGTGTATTAAACGTGGTTTTCTCCATGTCCTCCGGCGCCATCTTGATCTGATTGTAACCGGAGAAGCCATCCATGAACGAGAACACGGAGAATTGGGCTGTATTGTCGACCAACACATCAATATGAGGCAGCGGGAAATCATCTTTAGGGCTCGCCCTATTCAAATCCCGATAATCGACGCACATTCGCACCTTACCGTCCTTCTTCGGTACAGGGACTATGTTGGCAACCCACGGAGGGTAGGTAGTGACCGCTAAGAAGCCAGCATCAAGCTGTTTCCGCACTTCTTCTTTGATCTTAACCGTCATATCTGGTCGCGTCCTCCTAAGCTTCTGCTTAACGGGAGGACAATCTTCTCGCAACGGCAAGTGGTGGACCCCAATGTCAGTATCAAGTCCGGGCATATCTTCGTATGACCAAGCAAAGACGTCACTATACTCTCTTAGCATCTCGACCAATCTCTGCTTGACATCACTCTGCAATGCGGCCCCTATCCTGACGTTCCTGACAAGCTCTTCAGAACCCAGATTCACAATCTCAATTTCTTCTTCGTGAGGTAGAATAACTTTCTCTTCTTGTTTCAACAAGCGGGCCAACTCTTCAGGGAGGTCTTCGTCTTCATCAATCTCTTCTTCGGCTTGATAGATCGGGCAATCGAAGTCGAAGTGAGTTGTAGAAGGTCCAGAGTCGATGTCATCTGTTATGTGGATCCTGCAATAACAAGGGTTAAGCTTAAAATAAGGACATGCAGGTTAGCACAAACCTCATTGCCATTTTATTGTTTTTCAAAACAAATATAAAACAGGAATAACAGAGATCGCAATATTTGAATACGAAGAAAAACGCCTTTTGATTCATCGGTAAAATGCGTGTACATAATCAAAAAAGGCCCTGACAATAAAACCACTATGCCCCGGGTAGGACATAGGGTTGTACAATGATTAGAAAAAGTAAATCATTACTCTTCGCTTGTCATCTGGATGATATCCTTGATGGACCAATTGTTGAGGCTCTCGCCTGGCTTGCTTGGCTGGATCCAAGAGTCTAAGTCACAGTCGCTATCTCCGCTGTCTTCAGACACTGCGTTGACGCTTTCAAATATCACCCCGCCACTGGTAAACTGGATCGGCCCTTTACCTCGTGACGCACTGCTAGAAGAAGAGGAGGCTTCAGCCGCAGGAGAATATCCCAATCCAAACTTGTCTTGCTTGTTGGGTATCTCCAAAATTTGCCCCCAGCCTGGGGTAGATCCGGCTTGAACAACAGCCTGGGCTTCCTTGAAGGAAGAGAGAGTCATCTCTGGCTTTTCAGTGACTACAGGAGCTACGTTCTTGACTTTAACAGCTTTGAACGCTTGACATAGGGTTTCGTGGATTTCCCCATCCATCTCAACATACTTGAAGGACGACAAATGGCTCACCATTATATCTTCCTCGCCACATACAGTTACGATGCTACCTCCGACAGTGTACTTGAGCTTCTAGTGCAACGTGGAGGTCACGGCACCCGCCGAATGGATCCATGGCCGGCCTAAGAGATAGCTGTAGGCAGGCATGATGTCCATAATGTAAAAGATCGCGTCGAATGTTTCCTGCCCGACTTGCATTGGCAATGTCACCTCCCCGAAAAAATGGCGTTTGGTTCCATCGAACGCTTTCACAACCAGATCACTGGGTGTGCAAATTACTTCGCGAGTATCTAACTTCATTAATGCCTTCTTCGGAAGAACATTGAGCGACGACCCCGTGTCCACCAATACGTGAGACATAATCGTTCCCCTACACTCTATCGAGATGTGCAGGGCGCTATTGTGGTTCCTTCCCTTCGGCATCAGCTCTAGGTCAGTGAACCCTAACCCATTCCCAGCATTCACGTGGGCTACGACCTCTTCCAGCTGGTTTACCGATATTTCCTGCGGCACATATGCGGCATTTAACACCTTCAGCAGCGCGTTGCGATGTGCCTCAGAACACAGCAACAGGTTCAGGATGGAAATCTTCGAGGGTGTTTGATGGAGATGATCCACGATCTTGTAGTCACTCTTTTTAATCAACCTCATAAATTCCTCGGCGTCTTTAACATGTAAGTCTTTTTCTACCCCACGGGGGGTCTCTTCAACGACTTTACTCTTCCCTTTGTCAGTTGCATCAGCTCTGTCCGCTTTGTCCGCCACGACCTCAGGTGGCGCAAACACTCTCCCGCTGCAAGTAATTCCGCTGACGCCCGCTAGGTTCTCCACAGACGACCCATATGGTTCCAGTTCCAACTTCTGTCCGTTGCAGTAGACCTCTGCCTCGTAATGCCATGGGACAGCATTAGTGCTTTCGAAAGGTATTGGCCCAGCTTTGGTGATGGTAATCGTGGGCGGTTTGGGTGCATAAATAGTTATCGTCTGGAGAGGGATGGTAATGGTGGCAACCTCATCATCTTGCTTCAGCATTACCTCTCCCAATCCACATTCGGCCCTCCGGCTAAACTGTAGGATCCCTTCAGTCATCAGACTTTGAATCCCCTCTATCAGCTGTTCACATCCATCAGGACTTGTCGCACAGCCCATACACAGCTCTCCGCAACCTGGAAAGAAACCTCTTTTCATCAGCTTAGCTTTAACGAAGCTAAGCGGTGTCTTCAGATCACTGACGTCAGTCAACAAATCCAAACTCTCGTCTTCAATAATGGCGTTTACCCCACCTCCCCTATGATTAGGCATAGGGTTCTTCGTGACGTTTGGCACATTATCCGACAAATTGATGATCTTGGCGTCCACCAAGTCATGCACCTTGTGCTTGAAGGCTTTGCAATTCTCTACTGTGTGGCCTGGTGCCCCTGAGTGAAACTCACAAGTTGCATTCGCGTCATAACCTGGCGAAGGTGCCCCTGTCAAGGGAGCCAGGGTTCTCTTCTGGATCAACTGTAGCTGAAGCAAAGTCTGCAATAGCTGAGCGTAAGACATGGGCGGTGTCTCGAGGTGACGGCTCGACAGAGGTGCCCAGTTCTGATACTTTCTGTACCCTGGTTGATTCGGTTACTGCGGCTGCTGCTGCTGTGGCTGATGATGCTGTGGCTGTTGAACGGCCGGGATAGTTATGTTGGCCACCTGCTGGTGAGGGCCTTTACCCTTCCTTCGAGCATTGGTCACGGCGCTCGTTTCTCCTTCCCGTCTTTTTCCACCATAAGGTTTCTTGCCTCCTCCAGCTGAGGATGAATCACCCTGAATTTTCCCTAGTTTGATCCCATTTTCAATGTGCTCACCCGTGATAATGAGATCTGAGAAGGTTCCAGACATACCGCTGACCAATTTCTCATAATAAACCCCTGGGAGGGTGGCTACGAACATCTGCACAAGTTCACGTTCAACCATCGGCGGCTGAACCCTGGCTGCCAACTCACGCCACCGCTGGGCGTATTCCTTGAACCCTTCATTGTTCCTTTGTGACAGATTCTGCAGTTGGACTCGGTTTGGAGCCAAGTCACTGTTATATTGGTAGTGGTGCACAAATGCTTCAGCAAGGTCCTTCCATGTGCGCACACTGGTAGGTTCCAGACTCATGTACCATTCGAGGGAGGGCCCGGACAAACTGTCTTGAAAGAAGTGCATCAGCAACTTCTCGTCCTCAGAATGAGCTGACATTTTTCTGTAATATGATCTCAGGTGAACGCGAGGGCAAGTGGTGCCCTTGTACTTTTCAAAGTCAGGTACCTTGAACTTGGGAGGCACCTTGAAATCAGCAATCAGTCCCAACTTGGACATATCAACTCCCAAAGTGTTCTGGTTCTCGATATTTCTCATCTTATCCTCGAGTGCCTTGAACCTTAGACGTGCTTCAGCAGTCAGCTCCCCTTCAGCACCTCTCTGAGAGAACACATCATCTTGACGGTCTTCTAACCACGGCTGAGGCCCGAACAGATTCCTAACACCTGCATTGCCGTTGCCCAGCCCAGCATTGACATTGGCTTCAAAATCTCCATTACCGACGCCCGTCGTATTGCCATTGAGTCCCATGTTAGCTATCACATTGTCGTTGGCACTGCCGTTCCCCCCGGTCACGGGGACGCCATTCTGAGAAGTTTCAACAGGTGGAGGGGTAGGCACGGTCCCACCATGGAGTACGCCATTGCTATCAACCCTTGAAATCAGAGGCTGAACCAAGGTTCTGAGCTGATCCTGGCCATTGGCGACCGCTTGCATGAGCTCCATGAAGCGGTCCATTCTTTAACGAAGTTCTTGAACATCAGTTTGCACTTGCTCCATGATCTTGGTTTGATTTGCTCTGGTCGGATAGCGGTGGATAGGTCTCTGATCAATCCTGGAACGACCTGAAATAACCTGAAAATACAAAAGGGTTAGGAAAAACGACAAAGTGCTCGTTATGCAAATGCTTTATGCAAATGCAAACGTGTGTCTGTGCGTTAGGGAGATTTCCCCCGATCCTAGTGCCTGAGTGCCAGTGCTGATAATAAGAAGTCCGAGTCCAGTCATAGAAATAACATCTCATATATATAAAGAAAGCCCATCAAGGCAGTACACAACGTCACTGAGTACAAGCAGAATCAATAGCATGACCTTAGCCAACAAGCCTGGTGATGGTCAGCATCCAACAATGATCAAACAAAAGGAATACAAATAGTCAAGCACGACCACTGGCGCGAAACTCTTCTAACAACCCCTTCGTTTCCGGATGATCAGGCCGAGCGAGTAACCCTTCGACGAGTAACTCCCTCTGCATAATGGTGTACTGAAGACCTTCGACCAAATCTTCCCATGCTCCTTCGCCGAAACAATCTTCTAACTTCCGCTTCTTGGACTCAAACGTCAGCTTGCGCTCCTTCAGGTTGGCAAGAGCCCTGTTGAGCTGGCCTTCAACGGCATATCTGCGAGCGGTTTCTTCATCAAACCTCTCCTCACTAGCCTTAACCTGGGCTTTCAGCTTGGAGATCTGTTGCATCAGCTTATCCTCCCGCTCTTTCCTGTTGGCTAGGGTGGCCTTCCAATGCTGGTTAAACTTGGATATCCTCCGATACGCTTCGTCCAAGTGCTGCTTCTTCGTGGCCAGTACATCGTTGACAGCTTTGAAGTCTCGACCCATGTGCTCACGCTCAGCTATCTGCTTAGTCAAATCTGTACCTAGCTGGTTCACCAGCTCGGTCTGCCTCTTGAAGGAATGAACAGCCTCGCTTCTCTCACTTCGGAGCTGAGCCAACTCTTTCTCCAATTCTTCATTTGCCTTCTTCAGCTCGTCTCGCTCAGCTAACACCTGATTATGCTGCTGAATGGGCACGATAGTAGGCTCTTCAATCATTGGAGGGCTTTCTGGCTTGGCAGGAAGAAACGTCATCCCTATAGCATCTGCTATGGCTCTGATCCACATCACGTATGGAGCGTAGGCTTGACTATTGCTTTTCCCCAGCAATGGTTTTCCCCTTTTACTGATACCATTCCAAGCGCGCTGAAGCTTAGATAACATATCCCCCTCTAGAAGACCAGTGAGGTACAGAGATTCCTGCACCTCTTCATCCTTCGGCGGAGCCCTCAAAGCATAAGCAAACTGTCGGACCAGCAGAGATGGATTATAGTTGATACAACCCTTCCTGCCTATCAAAGGCACATTCGAAAACCCACTGCAGCTGAAGATAATCTCAGTACCCAACCTATCCCTATCGAACCAGGCAATATCCTCCGCTGACAGACTCATCAGGCGCTCAGACCACTCAGCTGTGGCTGCAGACGAAGCAAAGGGACCCTTCTTGGGTAGGTGACTATCAAGCCATCTATAGAGTAGGGGCACACAGCACGAGACATTCTTACCCCTTCTGTTCTCGTTTTTGTAGTGGATGGAATGGTAGACATCTCCTATCAAGGTGGGGACTGGATTCCCTGAAGCAAAGATGCGGAAGGCGTCGAAGTCCACAAAGTCGGGCATATTGGGGAACAGAATGATGCCATATATGCACAGAGCGAGGATGGCATTGAACACGACCCAACATCCGTCTTTGGCGCACTGCTGAGCTTTTCCCACCAAGAACTGCAAGGAGAAACCGGGGACCTTGTTCCAACTAGACAAAACCAACTCGGAGCCATCCAGATGAAGTGAAGGGGCTAGGCCAGCCAGATTAGGCTCACCATCCATATGAACGAAGGGCATCTGACTCTTGATAGGCACACCTAACAAATCAACATACTCCTCTAGTGTGGGTACGAGAATAAAGTCTTGGAAAGTAAAGCATCGCAACGGAGGGTCGTAGAACTGTAGCAAGGCGTGCAACCCATTCAACTCAAACGCAGAAGGTTTACGAACCAAACTGAGCAATTTGCCGTAAGACTTTCTGAACTCATCTCTCACAGAATCATCTGCTAAAGCAATCAAACCAGTCAGCTGAACGACATCAGGAGCAGGGAGCTTGTAAGCCACGGTCCTCCTCAGAGAACCCATAATAATACAATAGAAGGACAAAAATCCTGAATCGGGGGAAACGGTACCTGCAATGCAAACACACGTTAATGAAATGCAAATGAGTATGCAAAGCAATGTAAAATGCAATCATGCAGCAGAAGATCAAGGCAACTACGCTGTGGAGATTCTGTATCAACAAAACCATAATCCTGCTCTATCAAGAACAACCACTATATCCTGTAATAAGAAAACCCCGGTATCGGACCACAAATCTGCTTTGTCAAGAACATACATCTGATAATAAGGATCTCTGATACAGGACCAAAAACTCTTCTCTGTCAAGAACAAACATCTGATGATGAGATCCTCTGATCCCATAAATCTGTTATGTCAAGAACAAATACACATCTGCTAATGAGATCCTCTGATCCCAATCATAAACCTGCTCCATCAAGAACAAATAAACATCTCTGAAGATAAGGTCCTCTGATACAGGACCAAAACTCTGCTCTATCAAGAACAACCATACATCTGCAGATTAGAACCTCTGGTACCAACAAAACTGATTCACTATCAAGAAAACCAGGTAGTCTGAAGGTTAAGGTTTCCTGCAACAAACCCAACCCTGCTCACAGGTATGGACCTAAACTAACTCAAGTTCGGCATCCTATGCGGTCATTAGCGTCACAGACATTCAAAAGGGGTGATACGATACCCAGAAGGTGTGGCATCACCAGCTCATGAAGCGGTCTCACTCGGCTGAATCCCAAATGATCGGTCCCTAGAGTCGACAATCCTCCAAACCAACAACCCCCTCAACCCAAAGGGTTGGAAAAGAAGTCAACCGGGAAAACCTCGTCTGAGCATGGATTTCATGAGACACTAGTTCCTGCCAAGCAAGCACGCTCCCACTAATTTCCACAACTAATGTTATGTTCACTCAAGCCTGGGTCTGGCTTCTCACTCATCAGAATGCCCCTCCCACAACAGCACAGATAATCATATCATACTGAAAATAAAGTGCGGGAAATAAATGCGATAAATAAACACAACCCAACAAGTAATCATATAAGCGCTAGGATTGACTCTCGCAGGGGATGTTGGATCCCAAAACTGACTCGCATACGGGACGTTGGATCCCAGGAAACTATGAATTCCCCAGCAGAGTCGCCAGCTGTCGCTTCCGCGAAAATAAGGTGCCGGAAAAACAGAAGAGTCGCCACCTTTCGTTATTTATCCCTCAGAACGAGAAAGGAAACGATCGGAAAAACCTGACGAAAAGGTATAAGACAAGGTCATCGCAACCGTTGTCTGGGTTCGGGAGTCGGTTACGCAAAGGGAAGGTATTAGCACCCCTCACGTCCGTCGTACTCGACGGGATCCACGCTTGTTGTGTTTACTGGACGAGTTGATTTACCTATCTGCCTATCAAGGTTGGCTTAAACAGAAAAGAAAATGACTCGGCAAAGCGTCGCGCTTTATGCCTACGTATTCTCATCAGAGAATGAGAAATCAGAGTCAACGTAGTTCGACCTACTACGGGTTACGGGGAAGGTGGCTCGCCAATACATCAGTATTGTGCCTACGTACTCCCAACAGGTATGAGAGATCAGAGCTTACGTAGTTCGGGGTAATACGGATTACGGGGGTTCAGATTCATCTGTTTTATTGAGTAGGGTTAAACAGCAGTTCCAGCAGTTAGGGACAAAGCCTGTTTGCGGTGGCGCTGAAGTTTAACGACACTCTTTTCTTCAGAAAAGCTTTCCTTTGAATTATGGGCCCACGGGGCAAAAAGGTTTGAAGTTTGTTTTCTGTCTTTTATGAAAGAAGTGTTTTTTATTGTGTTTGCAATTGCAATCGCACTAAAGACTATGACCTGAGAATGAATGCGTCGCATGTCACCCAAAGGGTGCCATACTAAACATCCAGACTGTTGAAAAGAAGCTCTCCAACAATCCTCTCTCAGATAGCTTAAGGCTCGTAACGTACGAAAGAAATCATTCATGATTACTGTATTCTTAAGCTGTTTTGAGATGAGAAGAGAACAGACTCAACTACGGGGAGACTATCAAGTCCTACTGTTGTCATGCCAAGGATTCATCCTATAGTTGAAGTTTGAAACAGGGAACTCCTAGAAGTTATCATGCATAGGTTTCAACCTAAAGTTCTAATCATCACTTCCTTATCAAAGGAAGTGAGATTCCTAAGGGATCATGTCAATGATAAACAGAAACAAATAAAGCATCACCTTAACCAGTAAACAGATATACAGTAAAATGCATGCAATGCAAGTGAGGGAGGAAATGTGTGTGGGGCAGCAGCCTCCACAAGCTCATCTCAACCTCAAGCCAGATATGAATAACAAGAATCATATAGAAGAAATAACATGCTATCAAGCAAAATAGAAGTAACAACTGCAATCATACTGAGGAAATGAAATAAAATGCCATCAGGCAAACACAAACCACATGGGCAAGGGAGCTGGGCTCTACCGAATACCCGCAAGCAAAGCCATACAGTAAAAATACAAGCAGAGGGAGCAACTCAACCTCTAGTGCAATCATGCTCCTAGCTTAAAGTCAGTCTAGATATGAACTTATTCTAATGCATCAAGCAAAACAAACAAGGCACATCAATACAGAGAAGAAAACAAACAAGAAAAGCAGATCAACAACTCCCTCTTTCAATTCCAAGCTTCAGCTCTTCTGACAGCAATCCAGTCTTCAAACTTCAACCACCCTTCAAGGCTATCATCTTCCATGACAAGTATCAACTTGCTTCTCCAAGTTTTCAATCCATCAAACATAAGTATCAACTTGTTCTCTCTTCTCCAAGCTTCAGCTCTCCAGTCAATTCCACCTTCAGGCTTCACTCCTAACTACAAGTATCAACTTGATTCCTTCAAGCTCTCAATGCATCAGTGTAAGTGTCAACTTATCCTTTATTCCTCAAGCCTCAGCTCTACACTCAATCTCAATTGAATCCTCTTTATAAGTATAAACTTAGTCTTCAAGCTTCAGCTCTCTTTGCTTTACCAGTATCAAATGGGTCCTCTTCATCTACAAGCATCAGCTTCTCAGAGTAGTCTTCAATCACCTAGAAGTGTCATCTTCATCCTTCAATCTTTTAAGCCTCAGCTCTTCATTCAATCTCCATTGAATCTTCAAGTATCAACTTGTTCTTCTTGCTCTTCAAGCTTCAGCTGCAATGGAAATGCTCAAGGAATCATCCTCTTCCAACTCTTCAATGAAGTCCTCATCTTCAAACTCAAGTCCAACATCTTTCAAGATACTCAAACCAGAAGACCATTGATTTAACAGAATGAGTGGAAATGATAAACAGCTTATTGACAACCAAAGGAAGCCTGTAAGGGTTCATCATTATGAGAGACTGGTTCCCTCAAAGTTCTACTTCCCAGATAAAGCCACTCATCCCTCCAAAGGAGGGATGTGAATATCTTGGAAGGACTTTTAGTCATTGGGAGGGATGGAAGCACAAGATGCCTTCCATATTTGTGAAAGAAGTCATTCTAACCATAAGGCTCTCCCTATGTCTCCTACCTCCTAAATCTTCATCAGACACCTTCAGGCACAAGCAACTCCAAGCAACTTCAAGCATCCTCACCTTTTCTTCAACTTGTCTTCACTCTCAACCAAATGCAAACAAAGCAAAACCCTAATCTAAGGGAACTAAAGAAGTTAATATATTTGAGTTAGTAAGTTAGGATCACCTAAAACCTAGTACTAAAGTTAATCCTAACTAAAATACTAAAACCAATTGCAAAATCCTACAAAAATAACTATGGGAACCTAGGTCAATCATGACTCTACCACATTAATTCCAGAGATCAAATCATCAAATAAGACCTAGAAATAAATTCTACACTATAAGGTACTAAACCTAAACCCTAAAAGGAAGCACCTAAATCTCAATCTAGAAAGCACACCTATTTTAATCACAAAAATGTGAGAAAAATACTATGGGAGCATACATGTCTAAACTAATCCCACACAAAAAATCAGGATCAAAATCATCACCACATGATCACACAAAATTCCACAAAATTAAGTATCAAACATAACCATTTTAATATCAATTAAAATGTAAAATTCCCATAAAATCAGAAAATGCATGAACTAAAAATATTTTTTATCTAAAAAATACAAGACTCAATCATGAATATAATGCAAAAATAATGGGATTAATTGGATCATTTTTCAATTTTATATGATTTTTCCAAGAACCATGAACAAAATGAAAAAAGAAAAGAAAATCCAAGTAAAATAAAAACCTCGGTGCAGATAGTAAACACGCTCAGTTCATTATGACAATTGGGCCATCAGGGGGGTGGGGATAACAATTTGAACTTAAGCCCAAAACCACTGATTAAATGAAACGCAGCGTAGCAATGTGATTCAGAGTCCTTCACAAATTGAAATCAATACATGGCCGTTGGATCATGCCTTCAGTCAAAGTCCAACCAAGATCTGATGGCTATCAAGTAATCTTCTCCAATTCAAACCTCTGCAACTCGCGCGCAGCTCTGGCCACCACCGGTGACTTTCTCCGGTCACCATTCCACAATCCTAGTTCAGCATAGAGTCCACCATAGGCCACGATCCCTTAATGAAACATGTCCCAAATTCCCTCACGAATTCATTCATACCATTTATTCTCTCTGAAACCTCAAGATTCGCCATAACCAATTCTCAACCGAAAATGGTAACATCCCTAATTGGTCACTAATTCTCAAATTAACTATCTGAAAACCTTCCTACACCGTTCTACAATGCATCTAACACCCTTATTCATCTTGATTCTACCTAATTCATGCTGGAGGAAGAAAGTTACTAACCCGAAAATTCTTGATGAACAAATGCACTAAATCTTCAAATCAAGCTCTCCAACCTTCCAGACACGATCAATGGATCCTTTCCTTGCTTCTGTACGCAATAGAACTGGTTGAAAACTCCTGAATCTTGAAACCCGATGGTGAGTTGCAGGTGGAAAAATTTGAACTCAAGAACACCGATCAGCCACAAATTTCTCTTGATTATGATCTGGAATCAATCCCTAGCATCCATGGAAGAAGTTGCAATCAAGAAAATGGATGGAAAGTGAAGAAATTGGTGAAACCGAATTCAGTTGCAAGATATGAAATCTCAATCTCAATCTATGCTCTCTCCTTCAATCATCACCAACCTTTCATCTGAACCTCTTCTACTGAATATATAGAACATGTGTGTATGATCTAGAACCCTCTAGATCCTTCAAATGAGAGTTTCAATCTCTCATGTCATGAGAATTTCAATCATATGCCATGGTATGCATAGTTCTGTTTGCAGCTTGGAATCCATCCTATTCTCTTCCAATTTCTCCCCTAGTGACATTTTGAAAGTGTTTGGCTTGCAAGGGGCCTTGCTCATGCCTTGAATCTAGGTTTTGCAAATGTTACTTATGATGTAAGTAACTACTTTTCAAAGCAAGTCCACAAATTAGACCTCAACTCAAAAATTTGGCTAAACCAATGTTCTTAAAATGTTTTCTAGAGTCAAAATGATATATTACATGCCTTGGTTTGGATGTGTAGGTCAAAAATATCAATTTCCAACTTTGGTTTATTTAACTTATACCCTTATTTTAGGTTATTTTTGCAACTTTGAGCTAAAAGAATTTCCAACATCTCATGACCTCTTTACTATCCTTAAAACATCATTTTGAACAAGTTTGATGTTGAACGTTTTCCCATTTGAAGCTTGGAAATGGGAGTTATGGCCTTATGCTTGAAATGACCTGTAATCTCCAAATGACCAAAATGCCCTTGACTTGTCAAAGCCATAACTTGAGTTCTACAAATCCTATCAAGGACTTCTAGTACTCTATAGAAATCTAAGAGGATAAGGAACAACATTCATGTTGACCAAAAGTTCATAGGAATCATCCTTCTTGGGAAAAAGTTTGATGCAAGTTGGGTAACTTTCAAGCCCCCAAATTCACATACCTCAGATGACCTGTAACTTGTCAAAGTCATAACTTGAGTTCTACAAATACTATCAAGGACTTATAGCACTCAAATTAAAGCTAAGATCAAACTCTACAACATTCATGTTGGGGGCAAGATGAGATGACAATCACATCGTGAGCTAAACTGCCTTGAAGATAGGGGTCAAACTAGGGGATTTTACACTGTCAAGCCTTAGAAACCCTAGCTTGAAACTTCTCAAACTCTTAAATCATGATGAGTTGACCTTGGAATCATCCTTATAGCATCTCAATGCATTAATACATTATCATATGGCTCTTGAATTAGGTATCGACCTTGTTCAAACCATCAGTTGACCTAGGGTTGACCCAGTCAAACCCTAACTGCACCACTCATGGCTAAGTCTTCTTAATCTTGCCCAATGACCTGTCTAGGCCTCATGATGGCTTTTAAGACATCTCATAAGCTCTCTCAAGACCTTAAGTCCATCTTCATGGATTCAGAATCATCTGAGGACTTCCCACAACTCTCAAGTTAGGAGGTACACACTCTTGGTTTCAAACACTCTCTCTGAGGATCTTTTAACTTCTCTGACAAGGATATCAACCCTTGAACACTTGAATAACCTTCTTGGCTATCTCCATAGTCTTGTGTAGCCTTTGATTAGTAATCATACCTCTTGATCTCCTGCATACATGTCAATGAAATGCAAATGATAATGCTAATGTGAATGAAATGAGCATAAGCTAGGTAAAGAAATGTTGGTCAAATTTTGGGGTGCAACACCCAGTTGTGTGAATTCTGGACTGAACCCCTAATGCATTGTTGTACCCCCTTATTGCTATTATTTCTTTTTGATTTACATAGAAAATTGTATTGTTTTTGTATATTGTTTTTAAATCAATTGGGATATATGTAAATATGATTTACTATTATTCTTTTTAGGAAATTTTATTTTCTTTTTAGGAATCATAGTATTTTTAAATAGAATTTTATATTCTATTTTTCTATATTCAATTTCTTTTATATTAGAACCTTATTTTTCTATTAGAAGTTTTATTTTCTTTTTAGAAGTTGAATTCAATTCCCATTTGTTATTGGACTTTTTCATCTCTATTTCATTTTTGTGTTGGTCGATGACGACACTTCCGTAAACCGTTATTAATCGACTTGTTGATGGATAATGTAGTATCCAGGACCATTTCTTTCTCTCCTCTTTTTTCTTCACATTCTGATTTTATTTTTGACTTTCTTCTGGTCTGATCTGTGTGACACGATTCAATTGGAGAATGATTCGCAATATCATTTCTCTATCTTGTCTTTGACACGGATATTAATACGCGACCTCTTATAGCTTGACTTCCATTTATAAGTCGAACTATGATGGTTCAGAGTCACATTGGTTCTGATTCGAAACGTCATCATCGAGGATCAAAAGAGGAAAGCTTGGAAAGGAAGTTTGCACGCAAAGGCAAGGGTCAACGGAACCACTCCGTTCGGTAACATTGTTTTTATTTCATCTCTTTCATCTCTTTATTGCAACCTTCGAGTGTTGTGAGCCATAAGCGTTAGATACGTGGGAAATGATGAGTGAGTGGCTTCCTCTCACTCGTCTAGAATGTTTAGTGTACACCCTTTGGGTGATATGCGACGCATTCGCTCCTACGTCTTAGGACTTCGCGTGTGCGTCTCGATCCGAACTTTTTCTCTTGCATCCTAGCAATTGAGACTTCCCCTTTTCTCTCGCCCCCGTGCGATCGAGACCGTTTTCCGTAGTTGGCCGAACTACGGCTGCTCTGATTTCTCATATCTGTTGAGAGTACGTAGGCACAGGATTGTGATAATCCTAGCGAGCACTTTTCCCCCTTTCCTGTAGTTAGCTAAACTACAGCTACTCTGATTTCTCGTACCAGACGAGAATATGTAGGCACAAGACGCGATGTCCTAACGAGCACACTAACAACTAGCTTCTTTGTTCTCTCGCTGTCGTGCGATCGAGACTTTCCCGCTGACGACTAATATTTCCCTTTCTCTTGCCCTAGCGCAATTGAGACCAGCCCGTAGTTCTAGAACCCGTAGGTTCCCGTACCTTTAAACCAATGACATACTACGTCTGTTCTACCGTAAATAGGTAACGCCTAAGTCTCCAACGGTCGAGCAACAATACACCTAACTGCTAGAATGCATACGCTAGTATCATCAACCTTTTCTCTCACCCCCGTGTGATCGAGAACACCCTTTCATCCCGTAGTTGGCCCGAACTACGTTTTGCTCTAATTTCTCATACCATATGAGAATACGTAGGCACAAGACGTAACATCTTGGCGAGCAATTCCCCCCATAGTTTCCCGAACTACATTGACTCTGACTTTCCTATTGCACGAGGAATACGTAGGCATAGAGCGGCGGTGCTCTATCGAGTCAGTTCCTCCCGTTTAGCTTTAGAAGCCGTAGATAGATATTTTTTTTCACCCATAGACTAGACAACCCAAGCGTCGATCCCGTCGAGTACGACGGACATGAGGGGTGCTTATACCTTCCCCTTGCGTAACCGACTCCCGAACCCGAGATTTGGTTGTGATGACCAATCTTATCCCTTTCGTCAGGTTTTTTCTGCTCGTTTCCTTTCCCTCTCATTGGGATAAATAATGAACGGTGGCGACTCTTCTATCATTTTCGGCACCTTTTTTCGCAGTAGCGACAATATTTTGGTAGGACCAGGAAAAGACGTCTGTACACTCTTTGAGAAGCATTATCAGCCTGTCTTTAACCTCTACCCCTAGTGATGCCCCAATTTTGACCTCTTTTCTCTCTTCTTCTGAGCCCAAGTTGATGATGTCAATCTATTCTTTGTGGGGTTGAAGATAGGCATCCTCGTACTCAGTCGTTTTTATCAACTCTTCAGGGATTTCAGAATCCTCATCACTCTCGTCTTCGACTTGGAGCGGTGGATCAAAATTAGAAAGAGCTGATGATCATCGGATCTGGCGGGTGATGGAGATTCTCTGGATGTGTTCAATGGGCTTAAAATAAGAAAACACACATAAAGAGATGCAGATGATGAGTTCTTTTTAAGCTTTTTTTTAAAAGATTTTTGTTTTTTCCTTTTTTACAGAAAAGTGAAAACAATAAAAATGCAATGAACAACAAAAATGGAGTTTAACAAAACACTCACTCATTGATTGATCTTTTAATTGCAAAAGTGTGGCCCATACAAAATGATCCATTGGCCCCGTGCACGGACCAAGGATTTAAAACAAAGAAAATGCTAACAAGCAAAACAAGCAAATTACTCGAAGATCGCTAACATGAAGGAAATTTCTACAGCATCCCAATTGCACAGAACGGCTTCACCTCGGAACACCAGGTCATCTATGCGGCTTACCTCACTGTCTTCTTCGATAGCGTTAACTTGAACACCGCCACTTATGAAGATCTCCTTCAGGGTCTTCAGGCGCTTGCCATTGACTTCTGGTTCTTCATCCAGGGTTGGTTTGTAATCCAACCCTTGTCGGTCATTCTTCGCTCAAGCGTTTACTTTGATTATCTCCTTCCCCCCCCCCCCCCCCCAACCTTGCGGAAGTCCTTTATGGCATTTTTTTTAATACTCTGGGCGGAGGCGAAAGATGGACCGTGTGTAATGACAGCGTCCTCAACCAACACAGCATGTGCAATCTGTAATGCTTGGAAAGCTGTTTCTAATGCATATTCATCAGCTTCAATGTATCACAAAGAGGATATGTTGCTTACCATCAGGTCCTCTTCACCATGCACCACAATCAACTGGTCCTCAGTAATGAACTTCATATTTTTGTGTAATGTAGACATGACAGCGCCTACGGCATGTATCCATGGCCTTCCTAGCAAATAGCTATACGCCGGATTTATGTCCATTACCTGAAAGGTGATTTCAAAGACTTGGGCTCCCACCATGATCGAAAATCAACCTCTCCTATTACGGTCCTCCTTGGTCCATCAAAAGCCTTCACAATTAAAGATGTGGGTCTCATCTCAGCACCTTTGTATGCCAACTTTGCTAATGTTCTTTTGGGCATTACATTGAGGGCTGACCTAGTTTCGACAAGTACTCGGGCAAGCGTATCTTCTTCGCACTTAACAGACACGTGCAAGGCACGGTTGTGGTTGCGACCCTCAGTGGTCAAATCACTGTTGTCGAATGAGCGAGAGTGCTCAGTAGTAATGACATAATCGAGATTTTGGATGGTGTCTGGTTGAGCTGGTCCACCACCCGGTAATTGCTTTGGCGAATTATCCTCAAAAATTCCTCCTCATCCTCCTTTGGGACTTCTTTTCCTTTAACAACGGCCTCCTTGGAGATGCCTTCCTTTGAACATGTTTCCTTAGGAGTGGAAATGGTTTCTTTAGGGACAGTGGCAGCTTCCTGAGGAACTGTAAAACATTCCCTGGGCTGATATATTAGACCACTACGGGTCATTTTGCTTGCCCCGACAATGTTTGTCACATCCTCCTGTTTTCTCCCGGCCTTCATGTTGTACCAGGAGTAGTCGTACTTGTGAGGGCAAAGCCTCATATACTATACATGTATGTTTCGATGATGTCAAAACGCAACCACATGGAAGAATTGATACTTGGCATTATCACCACAAGGCATAAGCATACCTTATCTCTTATGTCTCATTTGCTTGCATGTTGTGTCGTCAAATTAGCATTATTCGAGTCAAACATCATTGGTGTATTATATGTTGCATCTAGAAGAGTCAAAAACATAAAATTAAGCATTTTTGCAAAATACAGGTCTTTGAGTCGACCATTCATCTGCTCCGGTCGACGCATACTATTATCATTTCTATTTGTCAAAAATTGAAAGCTTTGCGTTGATGCATAGCCCTGTTTCGGTCGACGCATAGATGTTTATTTTACAGAATCTGTTTTCACATGTTAAGCTTTGGTCGGCCGCTGCCTTCTGCATAGGTCGACCGTTTGCTCTTTGCTGCATAATTTTTGGTCTGTCTATCATTTTGAAAAGTGGTTTTATCAGTTATTTTTGGTCTGATATAAATAGAAAGTTGCTCATTTCATTTTACAAGATTGAACCAATTGGAAAACAAGAAAAGTGAAAGAGGTGCCATTAGTTCTCATCATCTTCATCTTCTACATTTCATAACACAACAATCATACACAATAATCTTTGTTGTGCATTATGGTTTGTTTGAAGTGACAACGTTTGAAGCTCTTGACTGGGAATCCGGTTCGGGTTGAGATTTTGGCAGGTTTTTCTTGAGTAAAACCTTGAGGGTTTTGTCCTCCAAGATTCATTGAATTTGGGGGTTTTTGGTACGAATCTTCTCAACATATAATCAGCTGAGCGAAGGTGATCGAGGAGTGGTGGGTTTCGTCGATCTAATAGCGGGAATCGGTGAATTGTAAAGGAGAGGTTCAGGTTCGATTGACAAGTGTTTGATATCTGTCGGGATGGGGTTGAAGATGTAAGGTTGTTCAACCAAGGAGCTGTAATCAGAGGTTCATCCACAAGCAATCGAAGGACTTGATTCGACTAGAATCAAGGGACAAGAAGAGAAAGCATCTTCAACAACAAGAGAGTTTGGTTGTGCATTTGCTATTCTATTATTGTATAAACAATTCATCAACAGGTTATATTTATATTATACAAGCTCAATTCTATTGTTAGAATTGAAGGTAGACGTACCCCGAAGCGAGGACGGCGGGGGAACTGCCTCAACAAATCCTTGTGCCTTTTACTTTACGCGTTTTTATTTTGCTAAATATTTGCGTGATTTTAGTTCAAACAATCATATCAAATTTAGGACTGTTTTGAGTAAGTGCTGAAGTAATTTTGACTCTAGTATAATAGTTTATTGTACAAGGAAGCTAGAGCTACTTACTCAAAGCCGAACTCACTTGGAGTGCTCCGCACGCCAAGTGTTTGATAAATTGTCTGAACCAAAATTCTTGTGTGATGTCCATTTTTTTCCTGCCATTTTAAGGGATTGGAACTAGTCATACCAAGTAGTGAACTAAATCAAATTGGTAGTGTGACTAGCGTGGTGATTCTCATTTCTCATTATCAATTTCCATAAGCTAGACGCATATTCGGTCCTCTAGTAACGGTTCGTTATAGACGGTAATTTTTCCACGGCCGCTTCCGCAAATTAAACAAAATTTAAAACCAATTTTATTGGTAGCGCGGACTCATTTTTTAATAAGGGATCTATTCAACCCCCCTTCTAGATCCTTGCCATCGTCTAACAAGTGGTATCAAGAGCCCCGGTTCACTCCGTGCTTCAAGTATAACTTTGTAGAAAATGGCTAACGAACCTAAAGGGGCCTATAATAGAGCTCCTGTTTTTAATGGAGAAAATTACAGTTACTGGAAAGACTGTATGCGGGTGCACATTATTTCCATAGATAGAAAAGTGTGGAATGTTATTCTTAACGGTCCAATTGAATTAACTATGACCGATTAGAATAACATGATTGTGCCTAAGCCCGAAGCGCAATGGACTGATGATGATGAGAAGAAATATAATTACGATTGGAAAGCCAAAATATTTTGATCTCCTCATTAGGAGTTGATGAATATTATAGGGTTTCTCATTGTTTAACGGAAAAAGCTATGTGGGACTCATTGCAAGTTGCCCATGAGGGAACCAATGTTGTTAAGCTAGCGAGAATCAATACGCTAACACAAGAGTTTGATCTCTTTTACATGGAGCAAGGGGAAACCATTGCGGACATGCAAAAGAGATTTACTCATCATATCAATAGATTGCACTCACTAGGTAGGCCAGTTGCCAATGATGTTGCTACAAACAAAATTTTGAGTTGTCTTAACAGGGAATGGCAACCGAAGGCAACCGCCATCAAAGAAGCTAACGACCTCACAATTTTGGATCTCACAACATTGTTTGGAAAGCTGCAAGAGCACGAACAAGTGCTTCTAAGCCTAGAGCAACATGAAAAGAAGGAAAGGAAGGATAAACCAAAAAATATTGAAAAGAAGTCTATTGCTCTCAATACTTTTTCCTCAAAGTCTCAATCTAAGAAGCATAGTGATTATACTTCGAGGGATAATGAAGATGATGACAAGAGTGAGGACATGGGGCTGTTTGTAAAGCATTACAACCGCTATATCAAAAAGAACGGCATCCAACACTCAGAGAAAAATCTTGTTAACTTCCGGAAAATATTTAGGTACTCTAGAAATGATAACGCTAAGGAAACAAGACAAGAGGGTCATGTTATACTTGCGAAAAGACAGGACACTACAAACCGGATTGTCCTTTGAACAAAAAGGGCAAAGAAAAGGAAATAAGTAGATCACATAAAAAGCAATCTAAGCCGAGGAGAGTGTATATAGCTTGGGAAAGTGATAGCGATTCCTCCGAGGATGAAAGCTCAAGTGATGAAGATGAATCTGTAAATGTTTGTCTTTCCGCCCATCAAAAGAACAAAAAGAAATAGGTATGACATGCCAAATATGAAAATTCCTCTAAAATGTCTCATTTTGAATTACAAACTGCTTTCAATACTTTGCATTGTGAAGCAAAAGAAGCCTTTAAAAGGCTTGCCTCAAATAATCAAATCTTTGCTCAATTAGAGAAAAATATTCGTGAGTCCGAAAAGAAACTTGAGGCACTTAAAGCTTCCATAGTGGAAAGTACTAAAGCAGGTTTTAAGGATCTAAGAAGTAGAGTAGTTAACTATGGGCGTGACACTTGTTACATTTGGAAAAATGAAGTTAAAAACCTAAATGCAAAACTTAACAAGGCTCTAGAGCCCGAAATTACTTTTGCCATCGATAAATATGATTTTAAAAAGAGTATGGTTAATCCATATAAAAAATACAAATATGTTGTAAGAGATCACGATAGCAAAGGTAATTCAAAAGTTAACTTTTCTTGTTTATATTGTTGCAAGAAAGGTCATTCCATTGCTAAATGCCGTTTTAGGATATTTTTGGTTCCTAAAGGCATTTATCAACGGTTGCCCAAATGCGACCATTTTGTCACTCACAACTTAGGACCCAATAAGCCATTGGGTACCTACTCTTGTTAATTGTTTTTTCATAGGTACAACGTCTTGAGACCACTAAGAGAAGATGGGTTCTCGATAGTGGCTGCTCAAGACACATGACGGGAGACATATCTCTCTTCATCGACTTCATGGCAAAGAAGAAGGGGTATGTAACCTATGGAGATAAAATACTTGGAAAAGGTAGTGTAGGTAACCCTTCTTTCACTACTATATCTGATGTATTGCTTGTCGAGGGTCTTAAACATAATCTCATTACCATTAGCCAATTATGCGACAAAGGATACAATGTATCATTTTCAAAA
The DNA here is from genome assembly GCA_963859935.3 of Lathyrus sativus. NCBI lineage: Eukaryota > Viridiplantae > Streptophyta > Magnoliopsida > Fabales > Fabaceae > Lathyrus > Lathyrus sativus. The sequence continues at coordinate 81,677,519 of OZ012741.1, read as the reverse complement.
GAGTGTTGCAAAATTATGCATAATGATGAAATGAAGAGTGTGTTTAATGGCCTAAGAGTAAACAATGTCTATATGCTAGACTTGAATGAAGTATCTTTGAAAAGTGACAAATGTCTCATGAAAATGAGTGAGTACTCATGGTTATGGCATAGACGTTTAACACATGTCAACTTTGACTTGCCCTTAACAAGGTAGTTTCCAAAGATCTAGTCCTAGGTCTGCCCAAAATAAAGTTCACCAAGGATCACCTTAGTGATGCTTGCAAAATAGGAAAGAAAACGAGGATCTCTTTTAAATCCAAAAATATTGTTTCAACTACGAGACCTCTCGAGCTTCTCCATATGGATTTATTCGGCCATCTAGAATTAAAAGCCTGGGTGGTAACTATTACGGTTTTGTAATAGTTGACGATTTTTCTAGATTCTGTTGGATTATCTTCTTGGCTAGCAAGAGCGATACGTTCACTGCCTTTGAAAGATTTGCTAAGATTTCCAAAAATAAATTAAACACAAACATTGTCCCAATTAGGAGCGATCATGGAGGTGAGTTTGAAAATTATTTGTTTGAGGAATATTGCGGTAAACACGGAATTGATCACAACTTCTCCGCTCCACGTACTCCTCAACAAAATGGGGTTGTGGAACGTAAAAAATCGTATTTTAGAAGAGTTGGGGAGAACAATGATCAATGAAAGGGCATTACCTAAATATTTTTGGGCCGACGCCATAAGTACGGCATGTTATGTTTTGAATTGGGTGCTCATCCGCCCCATTCTAAACAAAACACCGTATGAACTTTTAAAAGGGTGCAAGCCGAATGTAGCTCACCTACATGTCTTTGATTGTAAGTGTTTTGTGTTGAATAATGGAAAGGAAAACTTAGGCAACTTTGATTCCAAGGCTGACGAAGGTATCTTCCTCGGATACTCTCAGTCAAGTAAAGCTTATAGAATTTATAATAAGAGATTACTTACAGTTGAAGAGTCTGTACACGTAACATTTGATGAATCTTATCCGAGAGATGTAGGAAAAGGTAGTGTTGTTCATGGTGCATGTGTATCTTCAAAAGGCATACTCAATAGTGTCGAGCCGGGAATTGATCAACCCGACGCAGTCAAAATTGAGGAGGAGAAAGATGACCGCCATGAGGAAACCGAGGAAGTTCATCCGTCTACAAAAGATGATCTCCCTCCAACTTGGAAGTTGTCCAAAGACCATCCAATTGATAACATCCTCGGTGATATATCAAAGGTTGTTATGACTCGGTCTAAGATAAGTAATTTATGTTATCACTTTGATTTCGTTTCACAAATGGAACCTAAAAACCCTAAAGAAGCCTTACTGATGAGCACTGGTTTTTATCTCTGCAAGATTAACTTAATCAGTTCAAGAGATATGAGGTTTAGGACCTTGTCCCTCCTCCGCGAGGTCATCGAGTAATCGGCACCCGATGGGTGTTTAGGAACAAGTTGGATGAAAACAAGGTAAGGCGCGTTTAGTCGCGCAAGGGTATAACCAAGAGGAAGGCATTGACTATGAGAAAACTTATGCGTCGGTTTCCCGACTCAAGGCTATACGCCTTTTACTTGCCTTCACTTGTGCGAATAATTTTAAGCTATTTCAAATGGATGTAAAAAGTGCATTCCTTAACAGTTATATTAATGAAGAAGTTTATGTTGCCCAACCTCCGGGTTTTGAGTCTCATGAATATCCCGATCACGTATACGAGTTAAAATGTGCCTTGTATGGACTCAAATAAACTCCTAGGGCTTGGTATGAGCGCCTAAGCAAGTTTCTAATTGATCAAGGGTATTCAAGAGGCAAGGTCGACACAACCCTCTTCATTAAGCGTCAAGAGGCAAATTTATGTTGATGACATTATATTCGGATCAACTAACATGAATCTCGTAAGAGAGTTTTCTAACCTAATGCAGGGTGAATTCGAGATGAGTATGATGGGCGAGCTCACATATTTTCTCGGGTTACAAATCAAGCAGCTTGAGGAAGGAATCTTTGTAAGTCAAACAAAGTATTGTCTTGAGCTTCTCAAGAGGTTTGACATGACAAATTCCAAAGCCATTGACACACCAATGTCGACTTGTGCAAATCTTAGTAGAGATGAAAATGGTAAGGATGTAGAGGTAAAAAGATATTGAGGTATGATCGGATCTCTTCTTTATCTTACCGCCTCTAGACCTGATATTATGTTTAGTGTTTTCATGTGCGCTAGATATCAATCCTCTCCTAAGGAATCCCATCTTAAAGCAGTTAAGCGAATACTTCTATACCTTTTCGGTACTCCAAAGTATGGGCTATGGTATCCCAAAGAAACAATTGTTCCTTGGTTGGATTCTCTGATTCCGATTTTTTCCGGGTGCAAATCGGATAGGAAAAACTACCAATGGTACTTGTCACTTATTTTCAAACTCTTTGGTTAGCTGGCATAGCAAGAAACAGGTTTATGTTGCTTTTTCAACCGCCGAAGCGGAATACATTGTCGCCGGCAGTTGTTGCGCTCAAGTCTTATAGCTTAAGCAACAATTGTTAGATTTTAATCTCAAACTTGAGCGTATTCCGATCTTTTGTGAAATACGAGTTTCATCAATCTTACCAAGAATCTCGTGCTGCATTCACGCACTAAGCATATTGAAATACGACACCACTTCCTTAGGGATCATGTGGAGAAAGGCGATGTGGTTTTTGAACACGTTGATACTAAAAATCAACTAGTGGATATTTTCACAAAACCTCTTGCTACTAAGCCTTTCTTTCATATCCGACGGGAATTAGGTATTCTCGATCTTTCGGATCGTGTTTAGTAACAATTCTTGCACATCTTTTATATATCTATGTTTTCATCTACTTTGATTATCGGATATCTAACCAATCGAAGATGTTGAAAGTACATGTGTGTGTTTCTCTAGCTACCTTTGGAATGAAGGTGATATCTTTCCTCAACTCTCTCTCTCTCTCTTTCGATTCTCATGTTCACAAGATGCATCAAATTATGTGTTATATTTGTCATATATGTCATATTATATGTATTTTGTCTATTTGAATGCTTGAAATTTGTTATGGCTGGTTATTTATGTATCTTTGTTGCTTATATGATCATAAATATGAAAATATGCTTGTTTTTCCTGCATGAGACGACCTAAACAGGGTCCAGTCGACTCACAAAAGTGTCCCCAAAATTGAAATTTTGTTCGGGTATGCTCAGGTCGACCTACCGGTCGACGCATACCTGTTGATTTTTGAACGTAAAATTTTTATCACAGTATGCGTCGACGCATTGCGCGAAAATTGTCAAATTTTTTAAGAAAAACGTTCAAAATTTCCTCTCATTTCAATTGTCGATGACTCATTTAATGTGTATCATTACTTTTTGCATTGTAACTTGACACTACATCTCTCCTACACCCTATCACTCTCCTCTTCCCCATACCTAAATAGCTCCTACAAAAAGGGTAAAAGTCTTAAACCTCTCAACACATTCAAGCATCTTCTCCAATATTTGCAAATCATCATCAACCTATCTTTCCCTTCATCTCTTTGACATCAACAAACATGGCTGCCAGAAGAGTGACAGGTAAACGATCTTCAAGGGCTTCTCATCTGCATCCCTTCCAATTTCCATCGTATCGTTAGTTCCTCCGAAATTTACTGAAACCTTCACCAAAATTTTTAGCAAAAGATCTATGGTCAAGCGACACACTTATTATCGTCTCACTGTTGATTGCATGTACATCCCTCACATAATCAGTCTACTTGATTTTCAAGGGATTAACAACTTTCTAGAGTGTAATACAAAGTATAATGTGGACCTTGTATGAATTTTCTATACATGTCTGCATAGTAAGTTTCCGGGTTCTCTATTTCACACTAAGGTTGGCAATACAAAGGTTAGTCTCACTACTGTTGTCTGAAAAAACATTCTTTGATATGTCTCTTGATTCGGAAAAGCCTCTCTTTGAGGTCACCGACACCCACATGGTTGAAGGCTATGAGTTTAAAACAACTTTGAACTCTATGTTGAAAATGTCGTATGTTGATGATATTGTGGGAAGCGACTTATTTCTAAAGACCCGTCACCACAGGAAAATTGAAGTCACAGGATAGGATTCTGCAGTGAATTGTGGCGCGCATTCTGCGGCCCAAGAAAGGTGATTTCTCTAGAGCTGATCAAGCAGAAGTTCACTTAATGTACATTTTGAGAAATAAGATTAAGATTGATTTGCCTTATTACATTGCGAGCAGAATTTATGCTCTTAGGGACTCGGGTCGTGGTACAACTCTCTCTTATGGGTCATTTATTCAAGAAATCTTAAATAATGCAAAAGTTACGCTTCCGGGACTGTCTTATACATCTCTCACGCATGATCAAGAGTTTTTTCAGAAAACTCTTTCCATGATGGGTTATATATGGCTTCATGATGAACAGCGATACAAATTTGTTATTAAAGCCACTACTTCTCAGTTAGAGGAATCCGATGTGAGTGATGAGGAAAGTGAAGAGGATGAAGAAGAAGACGAACAAGAGGAGCAAGATGATCAACAACTAATGGAAACTGCCGATCAAATAAGTGAGGACTGGGTTGCACACACACCTCCCCCAGATTCTAGTAATGATCAAGGTTGGGGCCAATGGCAACATACAAGGTGAACAATGTTGCGTGAGTATTATCAGCCGCCACAATACTCGGAGTATTAAGACAATTCACAGTGGGGTCATGAGCAATCTCAAAATTGGGGTTATGAGGAACCTCCCTAGTGGGGTTATGAAGCGCAACCACACTTCACAAACCCTCCGCAACAACATTCTTCAGAACTTCTAGACATGATGAGGGACATGCAATTAGAGCAACGTGCCTTCATGACTGCTCAGGATGAGCGTCTCGCCCAACTTCTAAGTCAATTTGAGACACAAACTTAAAGATTCAACACTTTGTCCTCGAATATCAATAAACGATTATGTGCTTTAGTTGAATCATCTGAAAGTCATCGCCGGGTCATTTCAAACAGCCTCAATACCTTGAACAGTGTTGTTTTGGAATTTACCGACATGGCGGATCCGTATCGTGGAAGAGGCCAACACTTCAGGGGGAGGAGACATTGAAGCCTATGCATTTAGCATACTTGCATTTCCTTGTTTTATGGTGTCTTGTTCTTTTGCGTTGTATTACATACTTTCTCATTGTGACAATGACTTGCATTTTGAATTTATATGTCATTCCGTAGCAACAATTATTATGTGTTTTATTTTTATATGGTTGTATTTTATCTATTGGTTTCTTGATCATTGACATTATCATGTGTGGATAAGTGTTAATGTTGTTTTTACCTGTTGTACATATTTTGATTAGAGCATTTTTTCTTAATCGATCTCTCTTTCTTTTTGATGTTTTCAAAGGGGGAGAAGAGTGTGGCAAGATAATATTAAAACCATGAAGACGTCGCAAATGAAGGCATTAAGCAAGGGGGAGGGTAATGCCGCAAAACACACAAGCTGGTCTCGCATGTTTTCTCGCATGTTTTGCCATCATCAAAAAGGGGGAGTATGTGAGGGCAAAGCCTCATATACTATACATGCGTGTTTCGATGATGTCAAAACGCAACCACATGGAAGAATCGATACTTGGCATTATCACCACAAGGCATAAGCATACCTTATCTCTTATGTCTCATTTGCTTGCATGTTGTGTCATCAAATTAGCGTTATTCGAGTCAAACATCATTGGTGTATTATATGTTGCATCTAGAAGAGTCAAAAATATATAAAAAGGCATTTTTGCAAAATAATGGTCTTTGAGTCGACCATTCATCTGCTCCGGTCGACTCATAGAAGATGTCTCTAAATTGCATTTTCCACGGGTTGGCACACGGCGACCTACTGGTCGACGCATACTATTATCATTTTTATTTGTCAAAATTTGAAGGCTTTGCATCGACGCATAGTCCTGTTTCGGTGGACGCATTGATGTTTATTTTACAGAATATGTATTCACATGTTAAGCTCTGGTCGACTGCTGCCTTCTGTATAGGTCGACCATTCGCTGTTTGCTGCATAATTTTTGGTCTGTCTATCATTTTGAAAAGTGGTTTTACAAGTTATATTTGGTCTGATATAAATAGAAAGGTGCTCATTTCGTTTTACAAGAATTGAATCAATTGGAAAACAAGAAAAGTGAAAGAGGTGTCATTAGTTCTTATCATCTTCAACTTCTACATTTCATACCACAACAATCACACACAATAATCTTTGTTGTGCATTATGGTTTGTTTGAAGTGATAACGTCTGAAGCCGTTGATTTGGAATCCGATTCGGGTTGAGATTTTGGCAGGTTTTTCTTGAATAAAACCTTGAGGGTTTTGTCCTCCAAGAATCACTGAATTTGGGGGGTTTTTGGTACGAATCTTCTTAACATATATTCAGCTGAGTGAAGGTGATCGAGAAGCAGTGGGTTTCATTGATCTAGTAGTGGGAATCGGAGAATTGTTAAGGAGAGGTTTGAGTTTGATTGACAAGTATTTGATATCAGCCGGGCTGGGGTTGAAGACGTAAGGTTGTTCAACCAAGGAGCTGTAATCGGAGGTTCATCCAAAATCAATCGAAGGACTTGATTCGACTCGAATAAGGGACAAGAAGAGAAAGCATATTCAACAACAAGAGAGTTTGGTTGTGCATTTGCTATTCTATTATTGTATAAACGATTCATCAATGGGTTACATTTATATATACAAGCTTAATTCTATTGTTAGAATTGAGGGCAGACGTACCCCGAAGCGAGGACGGTGGGGGAATTGCCTCAACAAATCCTTGTGCCTTTTACTTTACGCATTTTCATTTTGCTAAATATTTGTGTGATTTTCGTTCAAACAATCATATCAAATTTAGGACTGTTGTAAGTGCTGAAGTAATTTTGACACTAGTACAATAGTTTATTATACAAGGAAACTAAAGCTACTTACTCAAAGCCGAACTCACTTGGAGTGCTCCACACGCCAAGTGTTTGATAAATTGTCTGAACAAAAATTCTCGTGTGCTGTCCATTTATTTTGTTGGCATTTTAAGGCATTGGAACTAGTCATACCAAGTAGTGAACTAAATCAAATTGGTAGTGTGACTAGCGTGGTGATTCTCATTTCTAATTATCAATTTCCATAAGCTAAACGCATATCCAGTCCTCTAGTAACGGTTCATTATAGACGGTAATTTTTTCACAGCTGTTGCACCCCAAAATTTGCCCAACATTTCTTTACCTAGCTTATGTTTCATTTCACGCACATTAGCATTGTCATTTGCATTTCATTGACATGTATGCAGGAGTTCAAGAGGTATGATTACCAATTAAGAGCTGCACAAGATTGTGAAGCTAGCTAGAGAAAGTTATTCAAGTGTTCAGGGGTTGATATCCTTGTTAGAGAAGTTGAAAGATCCTCAGAAAGAGTGGTTGAAACCAAGTGTGTAGGTCTCCTAACTTGAGAGTTGTGGAAAGCTATCAGATGATTCTGAGGTCATGGAGATGGACTTGAGGTCTTGAGAGATCTCATGAGAAGTGTTTAAGATCACTTTGAGGCCTAGACAGGTCATTGTGCAAGATTAAGAAGGCTCAGCCATGAGTGGTGTAGCTAGGGTTTGACTGGGTCAACCCTAAGTCGACTGATGATTTGAAGAAGGTTGAGACCTAATCCAAGATCCATGTGATCATGGATTGATGCATTAAGATGTTATAAGGATGATTCCAAGGTTAACTTATCATGATTGAAGAGTTTGAGAAGTTTTAGGCTAGGGTTTCTAAGACTTGAAAGTGTAAAATCCCCTAGTTTGACCCATGTCTTCAAGGCAATGTAGCTCAAGATAGGATCTTCATCTCATCTTGACCCTAACATGATTGTTGTAGGCCATGATCTTAGATTTAATTTGAGTACTAGAAGTCCTTGATAGGGTTTATAGAACTCAAGTTATGAGCCAGACAAGTTACAAGTCATCTGAGGCATGTGAATTTGGAGCTTGAAAGTTACCCAACTTGCATGGCACTTTTGCCCTAGAAGGATGATTCCTATGAACTGTTAGTCAACATCAATGTTGTTACTTATCCACTTAGCTTTCCATAGAGTACTAGAAGTCCATGGTTGGATTTGTAGAACTCAAGTTATGGCTTTGACAAGTCAAGGGTATTTTGGGTATTTGGACATTACAGGTCATTTTGAATCATAAGTCAATTTCACCATCTTACAAGCCTCAAATGGATTTTTGTTCAACATGAAAGTTGTTCAAAATGATGTTTTTAGCTTGTCTAAGTATCAAGGGTCCATTTATATGGATTATATCAAGCTTGGTGGGAGAAAGTCCATATAAAAGCTATTTTAATGAATTAAAATGAGAAAATTCAAAACAATTGAGAATAACATCTTTTCAAGTCAAATTTGTAGTCATTTTGAATGGAATTGATGTTCTAAGGATATTGGCATTATTACATTTTTGATTTGAAGTGATTAACATGGTCATTTGGGAGGTTGCTTCACAAATAAGAAACACATCCCACACACTCCATATGTTGAAATCAAAGGAAGGAAACCACATCACTACATTCCACAAGGCTTAAGTGAATGGTTTGGACTGAGTTTGGAGTATGAACAAGGCTTGAAGATGGATATCAACTTTGGAAATTTGGAAGAAAGGTGAAAATAAAAAACTCATGAATGGGCCTGGTTTGGGCCTCTAATCCATTGAAACAGAATATAAAAAGGATTTAGAACAGAATTGGAAGGTTCTGGTGATCATTTTCGTGGAGAAGACATTGGAGAGAAGTGGAGAAGCAAGCTTGGAATTGAAATTTCGTTTTTGAGAATCAAGAGTTTTCAACTAAAATTGAGCATCAATAAGCATTTACCATTGATCACTGAACATTTCTGGATGATTTGGAAGAGAATTGAGGCTTGAATCCACTGCAATCCAAGCTCAAAGACAGGTTTTAACTTCTTGAAATCTCTCTCTGATTATGTGTTTTCAATGAACTAGGAGCATGCGGTTAGGTTCTATTCATGATCTAGATGGATTTTGGATAGTTAATTTCAACTTTAGAGACAATTTAGGGTTAATTCCATTTTCGGTTGAAATGGTTATCTCAAGATTCTTGAATTGTTAGAGCGAATGAATGGTATGGTTGAATTGCTGGTGAAATTCTGGACAAATTTCATGTAGAGATCGTGGCCATTGGTGGCCTGTAGGTGAAGCTAGGGTTGTGCCAGGGTGGTCGGAAAAGCCACCGGCGATGGACTTCGCGCGCGCAGGTTTGCAGGTTTGAAAGGTAGGAGTGATAATCCTCACCATCCAGTCATGTTGAAAGTGTGACTTGGTCACTCAATCCAAGAGCTCACACTGAGCCACGTAAGCCCCTTCAAAACGCAGTGTTTTACTTAGTTAGAAATCCAAGCTTTTGAATCTTCGCTGGGTGAACCAAACACACGTGGGTTCGAATCTTGGTGTGTATGCTTTTTATTTTTCAGTTTGAGAATTGAAGTGAACATAAGGGATTCAGAGCGCATGGGCCTCACGCCCAGTTGCTATCCTCACCCCCATTAGGCTGGGCCCGAGCGAACTAGTTGAAATTAGTTGCTGATTGCACCCTCTGTTCATCTTTTCTTGTAATATTGTTTTATTATTTTTGTGCATTCCATGGTTGTTTGAAAACAATTCATAAAAAATATAAAAATAGGTCAATTAATTCCAGATTTTTTCCCCCTGATTCATGATTGAATCTAGAATTTCATTGAATAAAAATATTAGGAAAACCATGCATTTTCAATTTTTGTGCATTTTTTACATTTTATTTGATAATAAAATGACCATAGTTGATACCTCTATTTGATGATTTTAGTGTGAGCACTTGGTGATAATTTAGGCTTGAGTTTTTGTGTGTTATTAGCATAGACATGTATTCTCCATTAGTATTTTTCTCATATTTTTGTGATGAAATTAGGTGTGGTTTTTAGGTTGAAACTTTAGGGGCTTCCTTTTAGGGTTTAGGTTTAGTACCTTGTAGTGTAGAATTTATTTCTAGGTCTTATTTGAAGATTTGATCTCTGGAATTTATATGGTAGAGTCATGATTGGCATAGGTTCCCATAGTTATTTTTGTAGGATTTTACAATTGGTTTTAGTATTTTAGTTAGGATTAACTTTAGTACTAGGTTTTAGGTGATCCTAACTTGCTAACTCAACTAGAATGACTTCTTTAGTTCCCTTAGACTAGGGTGTTGCTTCTCTTGCTCTTGGATGATGATGAAGACATGTGCGGGCTACTGTGGAATGCATGATGGAGCTTGGACTTGAAGTTTGCTCTCCCTTTGGTGTAGTTTGTTTAGGGTTAAGGATTAGGGTTTTAGGGAGATCTCTTAGAATATATTTTCTTCCTTCATGAAACATGGAAGGTGTTGATCACTTCCATTCCTTTCTATGATGCAAGGTCCCATTGTGAAGACACCATCCCTCCTTTGGTAGGATGAGTGGCTCCTCACAAATTGGTAGAACCTTTGAGGGTTCCTTTCCTTGATGGTGCAGTGCTTAGAGGTGACCTTTGGTCTTCACTTTGCTTCTCCCTATCCCCACCTCGCTCTTGTTAGATTAATCTTTCTCCCTTTCTAGAGGAGGGAGTTCCTTGCTAGAAGATTTAAGATGCTAGAGGTTGCACTTCCCTTTTGTTTGAAGACTGCCCTTTGGAGCTGAAGCTTGAAGATCCAGAAGAACAAGTTGACACTTGTGAAGAAGATCAAATTGAGATTGAAGAAAGAGCTGAAGCTTGAAGAAGATGGAGAACAAGTTGATACTTGTGTTTGATGCATTGAAAGCTTGAAGAATCAAGTTGAGACTTGCTGTTGAAGATGAAAGCCTTAAAGAACATTTCAGACTAAAGACTGAACTGCTGTCAAAGGATTGTTTCGCTGTGAAGTTGTGGAAGCTGTTGATTTGCTTTCTTTCCTGTCTGTTTTCTTTCTGTGCAACTGTATTGCTGTGACTTGTTTGATTTGCTTGATGCATTAGAATAAGTTCATGTTTAGATTGTGTTAAGCTAGGAGCATGATTGCAATAGAGGTTGAGTTGCTCCCTCTGCTTGTATTTTTACTGTATGGCTTTGCTTGCGGGTATTCGGTAGAGCCCTGCTCCCTTGCCTATGTGGTTTGTGTTTTGCTTGATGGCATTTCATTTTTTCTGTATGATTGCAGTTATTCATATCTGGCTTGAGGTCGAGATGAGCTTGTGGAGGCTGATGCCCCGCACACATTTCCTCCATCACTTGCATTGCATGCATTTTATAATCGTTTACTGTTTACTATTTAAGCTGATGCTTTATCTGTTTCTGTTTATCATTGGCATGATCCCCTAGGAATCTCACTTCCTTTGATAAAGAAGTGATGATTAGAACTTTAGGTTGAAAACTATGCATGATAACTTCTAGGAGATCCCTGTTTCAAACTTCAACCATAGGATGAATCCTTGGCATGACAACATTAGGACTTGATAGTCTCCCCTTAGTTGAGCCTGTTCTCTCTTCTCATCTCAAACAACAGTAAAAAAACGTAATAAAGGCAAGTTAGTATAAGTGTGATACGAGCCTTAAGCTACTTGGGTAATGATGATTGAGCGGCCTCCTCTCAATCGTCTAGAATGTTTAGTATACGTCCTTTGGACGATATGCGACGCATTCGTTCCCAGGTCATAGTCTCTAGTGTTGTACAAACTACAGACAACTAAAAAATAGTTCTTCCGTAAAAGACAGAAAACAAACTTCAAACCTTTTTGCCCCGTGGGCCCATAATTCAAAGGAAGCTTTTCTGAAGAAAAGAGTGTCGTTAACTCCTAGTTCTACTGCAAACGGTAACGCCTAAGTCTCCAAGGGTCGAGTTGCGTACATCCAACTGCTGGAACTGTTTGTTAACCCTACTCGATAAAACAGATGAATCTGAATTCCCGTAATCCGTATTATCCCGAACTACGTAAGCTCTGATCTCTCAAGCCTGTTGAGAGTACGTAGGCACAATACTGATGTATTGGCGAGCCACCTTCCCCGTAACCCGTAGTTAGCCGAATTACGTTGACTCTGATTTCTCATTCTCTGATGAGAATACGTAGGCATAAAGCGCGACGCTTTGCCGAGTCATTTTCTTTTCTTTTTCAGACCAGCCTTGATAGGTAGATAGATAAAACTAACCCGTCAGATTAACAAAACAAGCATGGATCCCATCGAGTACGATGGACGTGAGGGGTGCTAATACCTTCCCCTTGCGTAACCGACTCCCGAACCCAGACAATGGTTGCGATGACCTTGTCTTATACCTTTTCGTCAGGTTTTTCCGATCGTTTCCTTTTCCGTTCTGAGGGATAAATAACGAAAGGTGGCGACTCTTCTGTTTTGCCGGCACCTTATTTTTGCGGAAGCGACAACAGCCACTTCCACAAATAAAACAAATTTTTAAAACCAATTTTATTGGTAGCGCTGACTCATTTTTTAATATGGTATCTATTCAACCCCCCTTCTAGATGTGTGCCATCGTCTAATAGTACTTCTATGATACAACTTTCGTATTAGGACACGGGCCCCTCCTTGTATCGAATCTTAGTTTCGGTTGGTCCGCAGGTGGCGCAAGGTTGTTATGAAAAACCAAAATGACAGCAGCGGGAAAAGCAGACTTGAATATTGGCTTCTTTTCAGATTTCTTAGGTAAATTGAATATTGGCTCAATCACCGAGACGTCTTCTTTTTTCTTCTTCCCACCTATTTGTAGCAAACCTCCATCAACCATTGACTGAATGTACTTTTACACAAGGTTACAACCTTGTGGATTATGATGGAAATTATTGCAGCTTTTGTGGGAACTTTTGATCAGTCCCGCATTTATCAACTTTTTAAGTAACTTAAACAAAGGAGTTTTGACTTCAGACACCTTGGAAATTAATCTTACGTCAGAGTCCTCCTCTACAGCATGGATGCCACCATGGTTAAGTAAAGGACGGTTTTCCATGTTAGGCTGATTGTCCTCGAAGGAGAGGATCTTCTTCTCAATCAATTCTCTCACAATATGTTGGAGTGCTATGCAACCTTCGAAGTCATGCCCCGCAACATTTTCATGGAACGCGCATCGTGCATTCTGGTTGTAATAATGTGGTAGTGGAGTTGAAGGAGGTCCTAACTTCCTAGTCTGAATTAGGCCTTGTTGTACCATTAGAGGGTACAAATCAGTGTAGCTCATGGGGATAGGCTGGATCCCTGGTCTTCTATTCTGAAAAGCAAGCCTTGGAGCCAATGCTCTTTGTTGTGGTCGTACTTGCTGATTGTGATTTTATTGATAGGAATTGGTCGCCAGTTGCTGGAAATTTTGTGGGTTTGGCTGGGGTTGGAATACCGGCGTACATTATAGCATTAGTCTCTTCTTTCTTCTTCTTGTGGAAGTTACCCGATGGCTTTTTCATTGTGCTGGTGCTAGCCGAACTCGTCACCTTTCCATTTTCCAAACCAACTTCCTCTTTTACACTGACAGCCACGATATTAAAAAAGTTAATCGTGATATTGCTAATCATTCTCTCATAGAATTTGGGTCTAACGGTATCCATGAACCAGACAGCCAACTCCTTTTTCGTTAGGGGAGGTTCCACCAGGGCGGCGGTCCCGCGCCATCTCTTCGCGTATTCTTTAAAGGATTCCGAACTCTTTTGAGTCATGCTAAGTAGCTGACGTTGATCTGGCGCGAGATCCATGTTATATTTGTACTATTGAATGAACGTATCAGACAGATCTTGGAAGCAGTGGATTTTAGATTGATCGAGGCTTAAGTACCATTTAGCGGAGGCACCTTTGAGACTGTCTTGAAAACAGTGGGCTATTATCTAACTGGGTTGAAAGGTCAGTGGGCTCTAGGTGAAGAGCTTCAGCCACATCTCTTCTGTTTGGTTTCTTCTCCCTTCCATAGTTAGGTGTGAAGGTCATAGGGATTTTCAGATGCTCGAAGTATTCTTCCAAGGTTGGCACTAGATGAAAGTCTGGGAATGTAAAATAATGGTATAGCGGGTCATAAAACTTCATGAGGGCTTGCATCATTTCTTCGTTTACTTATGTATCTAGCAGAAGTAACAAGTCCTCATATTTGGCTATGAAAGCAGCAAGATTCCTTACAAGGCTCCTTAAGCCTTAGGTTGTCTAACCTCGGGCTTGGGAATGTAATCATGTTTCTTTGATCCATCACTATGTCTGCAACGAAAAAAGATTTTGAACTCCTTGAATGGTTAGCAGGAATGTAAAATGCAATGCAAAGACGCTAGACGCAACTGGTTTTACAAAACTCATAAGATAATTAAAGCAAAACCCTTATTTCATTTATGTTGGGTAAAGTTACAACTTTTGAAATATAACCCAAGAAATGTAAGGCTACATCAGAGGAGAAGACTTAGGCCATATGGTTAGGAAATTTGAAAAGAATTCTATCTGCGTGTCCTCTGCAGTCTTTTCAACATAGTGTTCTCCATCACCAACTTGTCTATTATTCATTTCCAAGCACCAGAAGTTGGTGGGATATTCGAATACTCATGAGTACTTTGTGTAGGCTTGACGCTAGAGAAAAATAAATTCTCCTTTGTCATATCTCCGTCAGTTAGGCATCTTTTGAGCCATCCAATCAACTCATCTTTGTCATGCAATTCTTTCTACAATTTTGTCATCTCAGCATGAAGAGTATGGTACCAGTCTTCCAAGTATCTCTCTCAAGCTTTGTTCTTTCAAGAACCTTTTGGTATTCTTCCATATATTCAATGGGAATTGTAGAAGATGACACGATGACAATCTGCGTATTTTTCTTAGGAAGGTAAGGCATCTTGAGATCACGAGCTCTAGATTTGACCCAACGAGTGAATGGCTCAAAAGTTACACAATTCCTCTTCCCAAGGTCAGCTTTGGTTTTTCTCCGGATGTTCTTCCAAGCATCAATTGTATTGTTTGTTAAACTTTCTTATACTTTGGCATTAAGGTAGAAAAAAACAGACAATAGGATGTTGTTAGGCTTATCCTTCATTGAGAATCTGAATTAACCTCTAGCCAAGGAGAGATTGCAGTTGGTTCCTCCTTGTACTCCCAAGAGTGGTACATTCAGAAAAGTATCAGAACTATCAATGTAGACTCCTCGGTCGTAGGCAGGATCATGCCAATGAATGTCTGCTTGTGTTAGAGACATAATCCTTTGAGACCATCTCCAACCATTAGGATTTTCTTTGAAAGAATTTGTTCTTGGTAGATGATTGACAAACCATTTGTATAATAAAGGTGCACAGTAGCTAATAGTTCCTCTACCTTGAAGAGTCATGTGATAAATGGAATGATAAGTGTCACCTAACAAAGTGGGTACTAGGTTACCATTCAAGAATATGGTGATGGCAGTTGAATTGACAAATTCTTCTACCTCCGGGAACAACACCAAACCATATATTAGTATAGCCAAGACTGCTTCGAATGCATCCATACTACCTTCCTTGGCGGGGTAAGTTACCTTCTTAAATAAGTAAGCA
>OZ012741.1:81574735-81661468 GCA_963859935.3 Lathyrus sativus | reverse complement strand
TTATCTGTGCATTCCATTCTAAGGAAAGATTCTGCAACGTGAAGACAAAAGGCACCAGGCTTTTTCAGCACAGTCTCCAACGTTGAGAAGACTTCATGGATCTAAGTGCCTATATAAAGAAGTCTACTTCATCTTCTTCAATATAGAGACGAACCCCTTGAAAAATCACTGATCAAAGAAAATCTCTCAAAGCTCTTATATTCTATTTGCTGTAACATTGTTCTTAAACTTAAGAGAAATATCACAGTTGTGATAATAGCTTCTTAGAAGCATTTTTACTCTTGTAATAGTTTTACATTGATTGTAAAAGGTTTCCTTAAGAGGATCCAGTTGGGATCAGTAGCTCTTGAGAAGACTAAGAACAGTTGTTCTTAGGTGTTACTATTGTAATTTGTTTGATTAAATAGTGGATTAAGTCCTTGACTGAGAAAGGCAAATCACTCTTGAGAGGGTGGACTGGAGTAGTTGAGTTCAATGAACCAGGATAAAAATAATTGTGTTTGAATCTTTGATTATTTGTCATACTTATTCAACCCCCCCCCCCCCCCCTTCTAAGTATTTTCTCACCTTCAGTTGGCATCAGAGCTCCGGTTCTGCGTGTGCTACCACTTAACCGTGTCAGTAAAGATCCAGTGAGAAAAGTTACTTTGATATATATTTGGTTGTTACAATGGCTGATAATACAATATCCAACATCAACAACAAATATGAAGAAAGGGATAGAATCAACACAAAGCCTCCTATGTTTGATGGAGAGAAATTTGACTACTGGAAGGACAGGATAGAAAGTTTCTTCTTGGGTTATGATGCTGATTTGTGGGACTTGGTCATTGATGGCTATGAACATCCTACAAATGAGGATGGCAAGAAAATTGATAGAAAATCAATGACAGAAGTCCAGAAGAAGGATTTCAAAAATAACCATAAGGCTAGGACAATATTGCTTAATGCAATCTCTCATACTGAGTATGAAAAGATTACAAACAGAGAAACAACTCATGGAATGTTTGAGTCACTTAAAATGACTCATGAGGGAAATTCTCAAGTGAAGGAGACCAAGGCTCTGGCGCTTATACAGAAGTATGAAGCGTTCAAAATGGAAGAATCTGAAAATATAGAAACTATGTTTTCTAGATTTAAGATCCTAACAGCTGGTCTAAAAGTTCTGGACAAGGGATACTCCACATCAGATCATGTAAAGAAAATCATCAGAAGTCTACCTACCAGATGGAGACCAATGGTGATTGCCTTGAAGATGGCTAAAGATCTGAACAAGATCTCTTTAGAAGAACTCATCAGCTCACTGAGGAGCCATGAAATTGAGCTTGAGGAAGATGAACCTCAAAAGAAAGAGAAAGGTAAATCTATTGCTTTAAAATCTAATAAATCGGCTAAAGCTTTGCAGGTTATTGAAGAAAGCTCTGAAGGATCTTCTTCTGAAGAAGAAGATGAATTATCCATGCTGTCCAGAAGGATCAACAAACTCTGGAAGCACAAGGGAAAGAAGTTCAACAACTTCAGAAAATCTGATCATAGAAAGGAATCTTCTGGGCACAGAAGATCTGGCAAGAAAGAAATTGTATGCTATGAGTGCAAAGAACCTGGGCATTACAAGAATGATTGTCCCAAACTTCAAAGAGAAAAACCCAAGAAGAAGTTTGACAAAAAGAAGAAGGTTCTGATGGCAACATGGGATGACTCAGATGAATCTGAATCATCTTCTGAATCAGAAGAAGAATGTGCTAATGTTGCACTGATGGGCAGCACAGATGATCAGGAAGAAGGAACATCAGGATCTGAAGATGAATCAGACTCTGACTCTGAAGAGGTATTTTCTGAACTCTCCAGAGCTGAACTTGTTGAGAGCTTGTCTGAAATGTTGGAAAGCTACAACAAGATCAAACTCAAATACAAGAAGCTGAAAAGCAGTCTTGAATCTGAGATTGATCTTCTGAAGACAGAACTTGTTGAGCAAAAAGAAATTAATCTGAAAATCAAAAATGATTTTGAAATAGCTCAACAAGAATCTGAATCTGAGACTAATCCATGTGAAAACATTTTACAAAAATATGACTCTAGCTTTCAGAGATTCCTTACTAAAAGCATAGACAGAAGCAAGATGGCTTCTATGATCTATGGTGTTAGTGGGAACAACAGAAGAGGTATTGGATATGAATCTTCCTATGGAAGTAATCCAAGATCTGTTGACAAACTCTTCATCAAGAAGACACCTCTGTACTCTCAATTTAAGTTTGGTCACTTAAATGACATTAAACACACAAGCTCTAAGAAGAATACTTATGTGTTTAAACCCAAGGCAAGTCATAATAAACATTATGTTGAAAAACAGAAGTTTAGACAAACCTACAAACCAACTAACCCTAAAGGACCCAAGAAGATTTGGGTACCTAAGAGCAAAATAATCCCTGTTGCAGATGTTCTTAGCAGCAAGGTCAGGACGTCAGTCATGGTACCTGGACTCTGGATGCTCATGACACATGACAGGAGAAAGGTCTATGTTCCAAAGCCTGGAACTTATATCTGGAGGTGACGTGAAGATTGGAGGGAACCAGAAAGGCAAGATCATTGGATCTGGCACTATTGGAAATGGTAAACTTCCCTCTATAACTAATGTATTACTTATTGAAGGCTTAAAACATAACTTATTGTCCATAAGTCAATTAAGTGACAATGGTTATGATATTACCTTCAATCAAAAATGTTATAAAGCTATTAGTCAGGAGGATGGCTCAATCCTATTTAGTGGTAAGAGGAAAAACAACATCTATAAAATAAATCTTTCGGAACTTAAGGTTCAGAATGTTAAATGCCTCTTGTCTGTTAATGAAGAGCAATGGGTCTGGCACAGAAGATTGGGGCATATTAATATGAGACGTATATCTCAGATTAATAAACTTAATCTTGTCAGAGGACTTCCTAATCTGAAGTTCACCTCAGATGCTCTTTGTGAAGCATGCCAAAAAGGGAAGTTTTCAAAATCATCTTTTAAACCAAAGAATGTTGTTTCTACCTCCAAGCCATTATAACTACTTCATATTAATCTGTTTGGACCAGTGAAAACTGCATCCATCAGAGGCAAGAAGTATGGATTAGTCATTGTTGATGACTATAGCAGATGGACATGGGTAAAGTTCTTAAAACACAAGGATGAGTCACACTTTGTGTTCTTTGACTTCTGCAAACAAGTCCAGAATGAGAAAGATCTTAAAATTATTAAAGTCAAAAGTGATCATGGTGGTGAATTTGAAAATAAACATTTTGAAAAATATTTTTCTGAAAATGGCATTGCTCATGATTTCTCATGTCCTAGAAATCCACAACAAAATGGAATTGTAGAGAGGAAAAATAGAACTTTGCAAGAAATGGCCAGAACCATGATCAATGAGACAAATCTAGCAAAAGACTTTTGGGCAGAAGCAATTAACACAACTTATTACATTCAGAACAGAGTGTCTGTAAGACCTCTTCTGAAAAAGACTCCCTATGAATTATGGAGGAACAGAAAGCCCAACATTGATTATTTTCATCCTTTTGGATGTACTTGTTATATGCTTAACACTAAAGAGAATCTTAACAAGTTTGATTCCAAAGCACATAAGTGTTTCATGCTTGGTTATTCTGAACGCTCTAAAGGCTATAGAGTATTCAATACTGAAACACAGATTATGGAAGAATCTATCCATGTAAGATTTGATGATAAGCTTGGCTCTGAAAAGCCAAAGCAGTTTGAAAACTCTGCAGATAGAGAAGTGATTCTCACAGACTCTGAAGGATCAGAGGCAGAAAAGGCTAAAGAGAAGGAATCTGAAGCAACTTCAGATGTTATTACCTTATCTTCTCAATTGGACAACTTACACATTTCTGAAAGATCAAATGTCAGAGGATCTTCTTCCAGAATCAAGGCATCTCACCCAGAAGATGTGATTATTAGAAAGAAAGATGATCCAATCAGGACAAGATCCTATCTCAGAACATCTGAATCTTCATTGTTTGGCTTAGTGTCAATAATTGAACCAACATCTGTGGATGAGGCTCTGAAAGATAATGAATGGATTATTTCCATGCAAGAAGAGCTAAATCAATTCACCAGAAATGAAGTTTGGGACTTGGTTCCTAGACCTAAAGGATTCAACGTTATTGGAACAAAATGGGTCTTCAGGAATAAGTTGAATGAAAAGGGAGAAGTTGAAAGGAATAAGGCAAGGCTGGTTGCTCAAGGTTACAGTCAGCAAGAAGGAATTGACTATACAGAGACTTATGCTCCTGTTGCCAGGTTAGAGTCTATACGTTTACTCATTTCTTTTGCTGCACAGAATAACATCACTCTATATCAGATGGATGTTAAAAGTGCCTTTCTTAATGGTATTATAGAAGAGGAAGTATATGTTCACCAACCTCCTGGTTTTGAAAGTGAAAACTTTCCAGATCATATTTTTAAACTAAAGAAATCTCTCTATGGTTTAAAACAAGCTCCCAGAGCTTGGTATGAGAGGTTGAGCAATTTCCTTCTGGAGAAAAATTTTATCAGAGGAAAAGTGGATACAACTTTATTCTGTAAAACTCTTAAGAAAAATCTGTTGATTTGTCAAATATATGTAGATGATATTATTTTTGGATCAACAAATATTATGCTTGGAAAGGAGTTTGCTAAATGTATGCAGGAAGAGTTTGAGATGATCATGATGGGAGAATTGAGATTTTTTTTGGGAATCCAAGTCAACCAGACTCCAGAGTGCACTTACATACATCAGACCAAATATGTTAAAGAGCTTATGAAGAAGTTCAACATGGTTGAGAGTAAGATGGCAAAGACTCCAATGCATCCTACAAGTACTCTTGGTAAGGAAGAGGTAAGTAAGAAGGTAGATCAGAAACTCTACAGAGGTATGGTAGGATCTCTTCTATACTTGACTGCTTCTAGACCTGATATTCTGTTTAGTGTCTGCTTATGTGCAAGATTCCAATCAGATCCTAGAGAATCACACTTAACAGCTGTTAAGAGGATTCTAAGGTATCTGAAAGGTACTACTAACATGGGTCTGTGTTACAGAAGATCTGATGAATTTTCATTAGTTGGATTCTGTGATGCTGATTATGCTGGAGACAGAGTTGAACGTAAAAGCACTTCTGGAAGCTATCAGTTTCTTGGAAGTCATCTGATCTCATGGTACAGCAAGAAGCAACCCACTATTGCACTATCAACTACAGAGGCAGAATACATTGCTGCTGCTGGATGTTGTACGCAGATGCTCTGGATGAAGAGTCAGCTAGAAGATTATCAGATCTATGAGAGTAATCTTTCTATCTTCTGTGATAATACTTTTGCTATATGTTTGTCAAAAAATCCAATCTTACACTCTAAGGCTAAACATATAGAAATTAATCATCACTTCATCAGAGACTATGTTCAGAAGGGTGTAATAAATCTAGCTTTTGTTGATACAGATCATCAATGGGCTGATATTTTCACAAAACCCCTTGCTGAAGATAGATTTAAGTTCATTCTGAAAAATATTTATATGGATTTTTGTCCAGAGTAATATTTATCAGAGGCAACTTATCAGATGCAAAATGTTTAAAGATCTGAAGTATTTCATCTGAATATTTGTTCATCTATCTTTGATTGATTTATTTGTATGAAACTCTGAACTAACAAACTCAGAAGATCTGAACGTTGGAAACGTTTCATTTCTTGAGAGATATCAGATGCACATACAAAGCAAACACGTGTCACTCAGTATCTGAAAAGATGGAGTGCTCTACTGAATTGATGTTTGAGGTACTGCTTTGAAAATCTCATTTTTCTTGGTTTTCCCCCCATTTGTCATATCTTTAAATTGAAATGATTATCTTCATTAAATGCTGTGTAAACGTGCGTACGTGACTATTGATGTGCCCAATGTCTGATTTTTGGTTTTCTATAAATACCACCTATCACACCATTTTCACATTTTTCACACTCACTACACATATGCGTTTTTTGCTCTCTCTTCAACCTCTACCAAAACCCTAAACCCAAATCAAAAGCTTCATCTTCATCAATGGCTTCTTCATTAAAAGCTGCTAAAATCTCTAACAAAAATATAATGTACAAGAAACCAGAACGCACTCTATTTACTCCAGTTGTGGATCTTGAGGTTCTGTGTGAAAGCTTCATTGATCTTGAATCAATAGAAGAAAATGAGTTTGACCTAACAACGTCCATTAAAGCTCAAGGCTGGGAGAAGTATTTTGAAAGACTGATGGGTCCTGTGTACCCAACTCTTGTGAAGGAATTCTGGATTCACGCTAGTGCTGGTCCAAAGTTCATTCACTCATCTGTCATTGGGAAGGAGATAGTGATCACTGAGAAACTGATCAGGCAACTGTTCAGTTACAAAGGATCTGATGGTGTTACAAACCTAGCTTCTGCACGTATTGACATGGCTAAAGTGTATGAAGATGTTACTGTATCTGGAACACCAACAAGTAAGGTTAAAGATCTGAAACCTATCTATAGGATCTGGGCAAAAATATTTATGAGTACAATCTTTCACAGAAAGTCATCCAACTCACCAGACTATGTGAGTTCAGAGCATCTGTACTTCATGTACTGCATCAGCAAGAATGTTAAGGTGGATCTGCCCTATCTGATTTTCAGTCATCTTCTGAATCATGTCAAAGAGACTAGAGAAGAGGTCAGAGCTAAAGCTGGGAAAGTTAGAACTTGGATACCTCTGGGAAGACTTATTTCAGACATCCTCATAGAGAATCAATTGGTGAAGCATCTGACAGATGCAAAGATTACAGAGGATCTGTCATACATCATTGGATCTGAGATAAACGGACTTACTCTGAAAAGAATGAAGATCATTTCAGAGCTAAATGGTAAACTAAGGAAGATAAACTCTGAGGAGGTCAATGGCAGAAGGATACCCATAGAAGATTTTCCAATGTTCAGTGCAGATGAACCAAAAGGTATTGTCTGGGCTTACATTGCAGAATGTCTGAAGGAAGGAATTCCCCTACCTGCTAACCTTGTTCAGAAACAAGGAGAAGAACTGCCCAATATGATGAAGGAAAGGCGTAGTAAAAGAAAAGCTGAAGAAGGCTCTGTTCAGAAAAAGAGGAAAGAATCTGAAGTTCCAAGGAAGAAGAAGAAAGGAGTGAAGAAAGTCAGACTCACCTCTAGAGATGCAACTCTGGAAGAGATAAGAGACACTATTCATCAGGTATTAACATCTGATCTTTCACCTGCTGTTCATTCACCCCTTTCATCACCTCAACTCTCTCCAAACCTAAGACGTAGAACGTCTAAACCCAAACCATCTACAAACCTTGCATCTGAACCACCTTCATCTGAACCAGTACATTCACAACCATCTTCTGTACCAATTCCCTCTGAACCCCAACCTCATACTACATCTGAACCACCTCAACCTACTTCACAAAATATTCCACAACCAGAAATTTCCCAACCAGATGTAATCATCTCAGAACCAAACCAACCAGAGACTGTTCAATCTGAACACTCTGCACAACCAGATCTACCAGAAGATCCAAATCTTTCTGAAGATATTCTGGATATCCAACCCCTGAATCAATCAATTAACATTTATTCAACATTGTCGCTACTGCAAAAATAAGGTGTCGGCATGACAAAAGAGTCGCCACCTTTCGTTATTTATCCCTCAGAGCGGGAAAGGAAACGATCGGAAAAACCTGTCGAATAAGGGTAAGACAAGGTCGTCGCAACCATTGTCTGGGTTCGGGAGTCGGTTACGCAAGGGGAAGGTATTAGCACCCCTCACGTCCGTCGTACTTGACGGGATCCACGCTTGTTTGTTTACTTGGACGGGTTGGTTTTATTCTATCTACCTATCAAGGCTGGATGAAAGAAAAGAAAAAAGAAAAATGACTCGGCAAAGCGTCGCACTTTATGCCTACGTATTCTCATTAGAGAATGAGAAATCAGAGTCAACGTAGTTCGGCCTACGAAGGATTGCGGGGAAAATGGGGAAGGTTGCTCGCTAGGATATCGCATCCTATGCCTACGTACTTCCACACAGCATGGAAGATCAGAGCAAACGTAGTTCGGGAAACTACGGGTTATCTCCTAAAAGAAATGTTTTTTATTGTGTTTGCGATTTCAACCGCACTAGAGACT
Source organism: Lathyrus sativus (assembly GCA_963859935.3). NCBI lineage: Eukaryota > Viridiplantae > Streptophyta > Magnoliopsida > Fabales > Fabaceae > Lathyrus > Lathyrus sativus. Next base: position 81,653,301 of record OZ012741.1, on the reverse strand, counting down.
ATGACCAGAGAGTGAATGCGTCGCATGTCACCCAAAGGGTACCATACTAAACATCCAGACTATGGAAAAGAAACTCTCCCACAATCCTTTCTCAGATAGCTTAAGGCTCATAACGTACGAAAGAAATCATCCATGATTACTGTATCTTAAACTGTTTTGAGATGAGAAGAGAACAGGCTCAACTAAGAGGGAGACTATCAAGTCCTACTGTTATCATGCCATGGATTCATCCTATGGTTGAGGTTTGAACAGGGAACTCCTAGAAGTTGTCATGCATAGGTTTCAACCTAATAGTCTATCATCAAATCCTCATCAGAGGAAATGAGAGTCCTAAGGGATCATGTCAATGATACACCAAAACAGACAAAAGCATCAGCTTTAACAGTAAAACGAATGCAATGCAAGTGAGGGAGGAAATGTGTGTGGGGCTTCAGCCTCCACAAGCTCGTCTCGACCTCAAGCCAGTCATGAAATAACAGTAATCATACTGAAGAATAAACAACATGCTATCAAGCAAAAAAAACAGTAAACTGCAATCATACAGATAAAAGAAATGAAATCATGCTATCAAGCAAAATAAACACATGGGCAAGGGAGCTGGGCTCTACCGAATACCCGCAAGCAAAGCCACGCAATAACAATACAAGCAGATGCACTCATGCTCTTAGACTGAACTCATTCTAGATGAACTTAGTCTAATGCAACAGACAAATCAGACAAAACAAACAATACAGAAAAGAAAAACAGGAGAAAGCCTCAGCTCCTCCAGCAGCAACTCAGTCTTCAGACTTCAGAGATCACTTGCTTTCCAGGTATCAACCCTACAATATGAGTATCAACTCATCTTCTCCCTTGAGCTTCAGCTTCTTTGATCAGCTCCACCTTCAGGCTTCATTATCTTCAGGGATCTTCAAGTATCAACTTGATCTTCATAAAGTCTTTAGACTTCAACAATCATCAAGGAATCATCCTCTTCAAAGCTTCAGCTTCTATCTTCAATGGCTCAAATGCTCCAGCAAACAAGATTCAGTCAACAAGATGAAGTGAGGATGTTACAGTGCTCACTGACTTCCAAAGGATGCCATTGAGGACTTAACATCAAGGGGAAAGGCTCTCTCAAAGTTCTACCTCAGAGGGCAAGGTCACTAATCCCTCCAAAGGAGAGAGGTGAATACCCTTAAGGGACTTCATGTCACAGAGAAGGAAGGAGGTGAACAAGACACTCCTTGTTTATTGAATAAAAGCATTCTATCTAAGGCTCTACCTATGCACTTATGATCCTATAAACAAAACAACAAAAGCTATCTAACTCCTCTGCAAGGTCTTCAAAGCTTCAATGATGATCCACAAGGTCTTCAACTCAATCTTCAAAGCTCACACACTCAAAGGAGAAGAAAAACAACACAACAATACAAATTATGCCTTTAAGCAACACACATACTATCCATACATTCAAAAATCAATTAAAAATGCTAAAATACCATACAATATTCTATTAAAATTCTAGGGGATTCTATACATACTTACCCTTAACCCATATATTCCCCATACACTAATTTGGCCTATAAACCCCAAAACAAAATGGTTAAAATCTACTTATACAACCTAAAACCCTAATTTGAGCACCTAAATGTAAAACAAGCAAACTATATCAAATTTTAACCTAAAAATTGAGAATTAAATCCTACATGAACTATGACTCAATATCTAACTATGCCAAAAAGAATGGCTCAAAAATCCTAAGGGAAAGTCCTAAAAGAAAATGTACAAAATCAAGTATCAAACTAAATCAATTAAAAATACCATTTACAAGAAAATATGCTAAAAAAATATTAAAAGAAAAATAAAATGGAATTTTTATTTTTATTAATTTTCTAAACAAAATCATGAATATGTGAAAAAAAGAAGAAATGAAAAATATTAATTTTCCTATTTTCTATGAATTTTATAAAATGCAAAGAATATAAAAGAAAATTAAAATAAAAGAATATAAGAAATAAAGGGGAGGGGGGTATCAAAAGTAGGGCGCCCCAGTTCATTCTGATTGGGCCAGGAATGTGGGAGGTGTGGATAGCGTTGGTTTCTGAGGCCCATGTCTAACAATTAATCAAAACGGCGCGTTTTGATTAGTGGAACGCAGCGTTTTACGCACTTCAGACTCCCTCCATTTGCCAGTTTGAATCGTGGCCGTGGGATTGGATGATTTAGTCAACTTCTCAGAGTGATCCAAGGGCTGTGGCTTACCGTCCCAAACGAAACTAGGGTTTTCAGAACAAACAGCATCCATGCATGAATCTTAACTCCACTCGTTCTCCATCAATATTCAATGAAAATCAACAATTCCAAAGCCAAACTTGCTCTACTACTCACCAGGAACATGATCATATGCATAGTTTTCACTGAAGCATCTTATATCATCCAAACAGAACGCATGAAAGTTAGGGTTCCAACATGTTACACTGCTATTGATCTTGATAAAGCTTAATTCTAATGGTGTGATCTTGCTCCTTGTGTTACCCTGACCATTCTAAGCCATACTATGTCCATCAATACCCAACATACGACTCGTTCTTGAAACTGGAAGAAACTATGGTCTGCCATGGAACTTCATAAAACTTCCTCAAATTCTCAGAATACAGTCCTCTACCCTAGCTTAACCAGTCTAAACCTAGAACTATGAGGGAATGCACATAAATAAGGTGATACGAGCAAAATTACCAACCTGTCAAATTGTAATGGTGGATGTGGTTTCACTCCAATTCAATGCCTGCAACCTTCCCTGATTGATCCTCAATGGCAGATAAGAATTCTGTATGCAAAAGGATTGATGACCAATGCTTGAATCTTGTGTTTGATCTCAATATGCTCTTCTTGCAAATTCTTCAAAACAGCTTCAAACCTCCATGGATCTTCCTCTATCTCAGTATGCAAGTGTTCATAAGGATCAGAAGGATGGGTTTGTGGAGAAGAAAAGAATGGAAATGGCAGAGAATGAAGGTTTGTTATGAAATTGCAAAATGGAAGAACCTCACTTTTTCACACTCTAATCTCACCACTCACCAACAATTATCACCAACCTTGGCCACATTGTGATTCACCCCTCTTATAACAATCAAAAGAATAATCTAGATCCATCTAGAAACTTGTGGAATCATTTGGAAAGTTTTAGAACTTCTCATGAAATGATACATTGGATATCCATTATCTCATGCCTTAGGCTTGCCAAATTGACTTAAAAATCTCCTTACAAGAGATATTGAGAAAGAATGAGTGAAAAACATGCACTTTCTTGCCTTTGGTGAAGTTTTATCAAGTTGCCTTATTATGCAAGAATGAGAATTACAAAGTAACCCCCATTTCTAAGCTTCAAATCAAAATTCTACTTGAACCATTGTTTTTAAAATATTGTTTGGAGTCAAAATGACATATTGGATGACCCATTTTGGATTTGTACATCTCCTAAACCAATTTCCAACTTCAACTTTTTAAACTTATAAGCCACTTTTAGGTCATTTTTACCCAATCATGAAAATCCTTGCTACAAGCTCTTTCAATAACTCTTGACCACTTTTATAGGCTTAAAATCCCATTTTGAACAACTTTCATGTTTTTAGTTTTTCCATTTGAGGCTTGGAAATAGGAGATATGGCCTTTGCTTAAAATGACCTATAACTGCCAAATGACCAAAATACCCCTGTCTTGTTCAAACCATAAGTTGAGTTCTACAAATCATATCAAGGACTTATAGTACTCTATAGAAATCTAAGAAGATGCTCTTAAACATTCATGTTGACCAAGAAATCATAGGAATCATCCTACTAGGGCAAAAGTTGTCTGCAAGTTGGGTGACTTTCAAGGACCCAGATTCACACACCTCAGTTGACCTGTAATTTGTCAAAACCATAACTTGAGCTCTGCAACTCCTATCAAGGACTTCCACCACTCAAATTAAAGCTAAGAACAAGCTCTACAACATTCATGTTGTGGGGAAGATGAGATATCAATCACATCTTGAGCTAAAACTGCCTGGAAGATAGGGATCAAATTAGGGTTTTTTCACTGACAATCCTCAGAAACCCTAACTCAAAACTTCTCAAACTCTTCAATCATGATGAGTTGGTTTAGGAATCATCTTTATAACATCTCCATGCATCATTCCATGACCTCATGGCCCTTGGATTAGATCTCAACCTCCTCCAAATCTTCAGCTGATCTAGGATTGACCCAGTCAAAACCCTAATTCTACCATTCATGGTTGAATCTTCTGAATTCTTGCACAATGACTTCTCTGGGCTCCATGATGGCTTTCAAGACATCTCATAGGCTTTCTCAAAGCTTCAAGTTCAATCTCAAAGTCTCAGAATCATCTGAGGAGCACCCACAACTCTCAAGTTATGAAGCACACAACCCTGGTTTCACCCAATTCCTCTGAGGATCTCTTGAACTTTCTGATGAAGGTATCAACTTTCAAAAACTTGATGGATGAATAATTGTTGGTCAAATTTTAGGGTGCAACAGCTGCCCCTATTCAAACGGCTTGAACCTGACTGGGTGAGAAGCGAACGGCTCTCAGCCAATCAAGGTGCGAGACGATTGAATACCGGTAAACCCGAAAATTTGCCAACTGCACGAGCACACGATACTCTGCGGTGAACAAATCTTCAAATACTACAACACTAGCTGCTCAACAACTAGCTGGGGGAATATCGATCTGACATCGCCGTCAGAAACAAACAATATATCCAACATCGCCGCTGGAGAACTAAAGAACCTGAATCACCAAAATACCCAACATCGCCGCTGGAGAACGAACCATCCAACATCACCGCTGGAAAACTGAATTAACTGACACACCCAACCTCGCCGCTGGAAAACTGAGTCTGACATACCCAACATCGCCGCTGGAAAACTGAGTCGGACATCGCCGTCGGAAACAAAAGTCGCTCTGAGAGACACTCGACATCGCCGTCGTACAAACATCATCTCTACTGGGAATTTAAAGAGTCTGACCTCGCCGTCAAACAAACATAATCTGACCTCGCCGTCAAATCCAAACATTCAACCTCGCCTTCGAACAAACATAATCTAACCTTGCCGTCAAATCCAAACATTCAACCTCGCCGTCGAACAAACATCCAACCTCGCCGTCGGACAAAACATGATCTGACCTCGCCGTCAAATCCAAACGTTCAACCTCGCCGTCGAACAAACATCCAACCTCGTCGTTGGAAACAAACATGATCTGACCTCGCCGTCAAATCCAAACGTTCAACCTCGCCGTCGAACAAACATCCAACCTCGCCGTCGGACAAAACATGATCTGACCTCGCCGTCAAATCCAAACGTTCAACCTCGCCGTCGAACAAACATCCAACCTCGCCGTTGGAAACAAACATGATCTGACCTCGCCGTCAAATCCAAACGTTCAACCTCGCCGTCGAACAAACATCCAACCTCGCCGTCGGAAACAAACATGATCTGACCTCGCCGTCAAATCCAAACGTTCAACCTCGCCATCGAACAAACATCCAACCTCGCCGTCGGACAAAACATGATCTGACCTGGGGTTCACCCCTGGTAGATGGAACAAAAGGTACACTTGCGTAATTGAAACCACTTCGCTGGGAATGAGAGACTTAACCGAGCACACTCTGATCTGGGGTTCACCCTCAGAACCATAACGAACATCGGAATACTGCTGCACAACTGACCCACCGTAGAACTTCAACATTAAAGATATATGAAACCCTGGCCCCTGGCCCCTGGCCACTCCAGATCCGCTGGAGAATCTCCAAGTTCTTCTGAAGATAGATGAAACCCTGCCCGTCGGCGATTCCAGCTTCAGCTAGAAAAAAAAATCTTCAAGTACTTCTGAAGATAAACATCCTTGACCTTCAAGGATGTAAACTTTGCCCGTCGGCAACTCTGCAGGAGGTATCTTCGACTTCAGTCTGAAGAAATGGTCCTTGGCCTTCAAGGATACATGGATCTGCCTTCAGGCAACTCCACCTCTGCTATAGAGCATCCGTGACTTCAGTCAGGGATATACTTCGGCCTTCAGTCCGAAAAATGAATCCTAGGTCATTCATGACCTTGGGGATAACCTTGCCCTTAGGCACCTTCGCTTCAGCTTGGGAAATCTATGACTTCAGTCAGAGAAATGGTATCCAGAGCCATTCATGACTCTACGGGGATTCAAACACTTTGCCTTCAGGCAAAACTCCGCTTCAGCTGGAGAAACATCTTCGACTTCAGTCAGAAGAAAAACTATTCACTTGATCGCAATCAATCATCACCTCAGGATAACTGACTTGGTCTTCAGGCCAATACGGATCACCTTGCATACAAAAGCTGGATCTACGAACTCTTGAACTCTGTCTTCAGATAAGCGCTGATTCATCAGCACGGAAACTTGAATCCACAGGAACATTCTGGTACCGCCCTGAATCCACAGGAACATTCTGGTACCTCCTTCAGGCGTTTACGAAATCCATCTTCAGATCAGACATCGCTGTTGGAGCAAACATATCACGCTGCTAAGGACTTCAAGAATCATCTTGAACAAACAACTCCGTCGGGCACTTTCAAGAATCATCTCGAACTGCTGACCTTTCTGGAGACTTTATCTGCTAGGGATCCCTGGAATCTTCCTGGGAAAACCTTGCTGGGGACGCTACCGGGGAGCTCAAGAATCATCCTAAGCAAACAACTCGGGAAGCTGTACTGAGGTCTTAAGAAACATCTTAAGCAAATGGCCCTGCTGAGGGATTCGAGAATCATCTCGAACTGAAGACTTCGCTGGGGATCTCAAAAATCATCTTGAGCGAGCGACTGTGGGGATTACACCGGGGTCTTAAGAATCATCTTAAGGCAACGACCTCGTTGGAGAGAATATCAGGAATCGTCCTGAGCAACTGGTTTCTTGGTGGAACACCTGTAAGACAAGAATGGTAGTAACCTAGATCATGCTTATGATGCGTATGTGTTGCGGTGGAAATAGGATCACAAACTATTAATGAGTTTGAATCGCAATTCAATTCACAACCGCTCTTTGATTTATCCGAAGGAAAAGGTCAAAAGAGGGAAAACCTATTTTTGCATCGTAAACACAATGCGGGGAAAGATCTAGGGTTCGGGGGTTGGTTAAGATTAGGGAAGGTATTAGCACCCTAAACTTCTGTAGTACTCTACAGGAACCTTTTGTTCAAATGTTTACTATTTGCTTTATTTATTTGCTTAAGGTATATGTACAAAGGAATTAAAAGTGAGAAAAGAGACCTAAGGGGTTAATTCTAAGTTTACTCGGCAAGACATCGCATCTTGTGCCTACATATCCTTACGGGAATGGAATCAGAGTAACTGTAGTTCCCCTCAAAAGGGAGGTTAGAGACTTCTTGACTGTGGTCAAGGTCTCAAGGGGAATAAACACATCTTAGGGACACGCTTACGTGGAGTGTAGAAACTCCCAATCTCTACGTTGAATTGTTAAGTTGTAATTAGGGTTAAATTAGGGATTCCACGGCGGGAAACCCTAAAATGAGCGCGGCGGCTCTTCGACCTAATGCTAGGGGTAAAATTGTAATTTTGCCTGCGGCGAGGCATGTATGAAAATTTAGGGTTGAAAAGGTGTAAGGGTTGAAGGTGAGGACTATTGACACGGCGGTCAAACGCTAGACCTAATTCCTTCGGATGTGTGTAGTGTGACTGGAATATTGATAAGTGAGGTGATTGAATCATGCAAGCAGAAAATAAAGACAGCAGTTAAAGTCGTATAAACAGAAATTTAAAGGCAGAAACTTAAAGCGCGATTATTTAGATTCGCGAGATTACATATGAGAAGCAGTTACAATATGATAATGAACTCGGAATGAAAAATAAGATGAAATAAGCAATAAGCTGCAAAGTGAACAAACGATGTTAGTGGGCAGAGTTAAGCGGCAATCAAATTAATTATGAAACAATAAAGAAAAATATGCAAATTGGAGATTTAATATTGTTTTATTTAATATTAACTTGCAAAAAGATTTAACTTTAAAAAAATGTTTTTTTTTTCAAGAAGAGTTTTATGTTTGAATATTTCTAAGAAAAGTTCTTTCTTATTTTTATTTAAAAAAGAGTTTTTATATTTTATATTTACAAAAGTTTTAGTTTTATATTAAAAAAAGATTTTAATTTTCATTTTAAAAAAGAGTTTTTTTATTTTATTACAAAAAGATTTTTATTTATTTATAAAATTTACACAAAAAAGAGGTTTTTAAAACAATTTTCTAAAATTATAAAACAATTTAAAAGTAATTAAAAAAACATGATTTTTTAAAAAACAAAAAAAATAATAAAACATAAGGGGTTGGGCCGGTCATCACCCCGGACCCAACCCGGTTGGATTAACTTAGAAGGCATTTAGGGTTCCCAGAACCCTAATGTCCTTGAGGCGCCGTTTCACTTCTTCTTCTTCCCTCATCTCTCTCGCGATCGCCATGCATCTCCTTCTCCTCTCATCTCTATAACCTGAAACAAAGCATGAATGTCGTGAGGAAAACGTCTCAGGGCTCACCTTTATGATGAACGGCCGGTGATGAGGGTTTCCTCTGAGGCTTGGAGTTGATTGCCCGCCGTTTAAACGGCGAAGGTGATCTCCTCCTTCGGGGTTTCGCGGATAATATTGATTGTTCGATGATGCTTGTTGTCGCCTATGGTTCGCTCACGATCTTCCTTCGTTAGCGTTCGCTTGCGATCTCCGTTCTTCGTTTTCTCGTGGTTACCAGTTAGGGTTCTTACGCGATTCCCCTTCTTATCAGGTTGTATCTTCCCTTTTATATATACTTTGATTTACCTTTTGGGCTTTCAATCTGTGTTGGGTTTGCGTTACTCTGAGATTTGATTTCGTGTTGATTCGATTTGATTTTGATTTTGATTTTTTTCAGATGCTGATTGGACCATGTTCCCTCTTCTAGAACCTGATTGGGATTTTGGTGAGATTGAATTATATGAATCTGATACTCTGTTTCCTCTTTTAGAACCTGATTGGGGTTTTGACGCGATCCTGGTTTCATCTGACATTAATTTGTTTGACTGATCTATACTGATTCGTTTGATTTCGAACTGATTCGTTTTCTGACTGATTTGTTTGATTGATTCAGATTGATACGATTTGGATCTGACTCGAAACTTTCCATTTCCAGATTCGATTTGGATCTGACTCAAAACTTTCCATTTCCAGATTCGATTTTGTTTGATCATCTTCTGATGTAGATTGGGTTGCCTTTGAATTCACTTGATCTGTTCGATATCTGAATTAATTTGTTTGTTTTGTTTGATTTCAATCTGGACTGTACTGATGCGTTTTTCGATTTGTTTTTGATTTTCTGGTGCAGTTAGCTTTTCCTCTTCTTCTTTCAGAGAGGGCTGATGCTACGGCTTCGGTCGAATCAAAATTGCCGGGAAAGGTATACGGCAATGATGACACCGTTCTGAGCCTTCGAGGGATGTTCTTCGACGATGTCGCGGTTGCTTTCTGCTGGTTGGTTTCGATGCTCAGTTGTGACTGTGAGCTGGGCCATGATGCTGATTAACTGAGCCGTGTGCGACCGATACGAACTGTTATGGTTTTGTGCACTTGTTTATCTCATGAACTGACATGTTTATGTTAGATTATTCTTGTTCGTTCTGGTACAATCCATGCCATGATTTTGTGCTGTGGCGTATTCTTGAACTAATATGGACTTCGACTCTTCTGTGCAGTTTTGGCAGGTCGATTGAATTGGTGATGATGATTGGCTATGATGTTGATGTCCTGAACCATGTGTTTGGTAATTTGTTTTTCCAATGTGCTTGCACATTTGGCCTATCTCGCTTTCTGTCATGGTTATGTGCTATGATTCGGTGCTGTGATTTGGTGTACATTTTTGTGACTTGCCATCCGTATTGGTTGAAGCTTGTCCCTAACCGACAACCTTTGGTACATTGTTATGCAGCTTGATACAGCTTGTTTGGGTGCTTCATTCTTCTTGTTCTATTTGAACTTGCTTTCTTTGTATTAACTGCTGATACCCTTTTCTTTGGATCTCGTTGGGGCTTTCTGTTACGACAGACTTATAAGATGTTTTCCTATGGCTTCTTGCGCATGAATCTGCCTTCTGATACATTGTTTTGATGCAGTTTGTATTTGGTGTTCTGTTTGGCATTTGGTTTTCATGACTTCACCTAATGGTTCAGAATTAATACTGCTCACGAATTGTTTAGGTTTTGAGTCCCAAATTCTGAATCTGATACTGTTTGTGGCTTTTCAGGTGTTGAAAAAAATGACTCTGACCTGCCGGCATCCGGGTCTGAGTCAGAACTTGCCTATGTTGCCTTATCCTCGTATCAGTTTGGAAATCCAATCGCGGCAAAACGAATCAGTCCCGCTTCTTTTATTACTTCTATCTCTCAGATGTCCCGTACCGATAAGAACAGGTGTTACCTGATCTGACGCCAACGGCGCGGATCGGTAACGGGGGGTAGGACGCAGCTTCGGTTGTGCCACTCCCGGCACTCGATGATGACATTGTTCTGAGAGTGTCAAAAACAACTCCTAACCTTTTTTCTACACTGTTGTATTCTTTTTGATGTGCAGGTTAGTCGAGGACTCATGGAAAAGCTCAAGGGCCAACATGAAGACACTTGGCATTTTTAGGACTTAGGATTTAGAACTTTTAGGATTAATGTAATTCCTTGTAACAGTATTTCTAAAATGTGAAGCAATCTCCATTTCTTGTATGATGAGATCTTTATGAAATAAAATTCCCAAAATTTGAATCTATTTATATTTTGTTCTTAGTTAAAAAAAATTATAAACATTTGTGAATAAATCCACAAATATTTAAATTCATTAACATAGTCATAAAACATAAACACTCCCAAATGATATTCTTATTTGTGCACTTGTCTCATCATCTGATTAAAATCCAATTTAAATGCTAACCAACCATTTCATAACCCAACACGGATGTGCACCATAATCACAACAGTTTCAGCATCAACAACAACACTACTCGTAATTAAATTCCACTGACCAAATTCCAAGAGCCACAATCCAACAATACCCAATTACGACTGTGCCTTAATAACAGAAACGGAAGCGCTTTGGAAATAAACCATGAGCGATGGAATGGATCTTAATCCAGTTGTGCTCGACAAGTTTTAATACCGACCACATCAAATTTGCACCTTGATATAATTAGACCTGGTGATAGGTAAATGCCTCAAAAAATAGTGTATCAAACGCCTCAGAACTTAATAATAGCCTGTCTTCAGGGAATTAGCAGAATTTGCATAAAATGACCAAAATACCCCTGGAACCAAATCTGCAAAACAAAAACCTCCATAACTTGTTAGTGGTTAGCAAATGTACATATGAGATGATATGCGAAATGACTGACTAAATATAAGGGTAAAATTTGGGGTATTACAGTATGCTTCTGCGATATGCCCCACACGGTGGGAATGATATGCGCTTATGCCAAATGCCATGCAATCATGCACAGTGCTATGCGATGCTAAATGTTATGCAGTGTTAGATGCTATGCAGTGTTAAATGCTATGCAGTGTTAAATGCTATGCAGTCATGCACAATGATGCGATCCCGTCAGCAAAATAAATGTCGAGCGGAGATTCTCCTGTCAAGGAGAAAGAACCGCTCAGATAGAGGAATCATCCTGCTGAGGAGAACGTGGACACGCCAATATCAATTGGACTCTGTCTGGGGAACTGATCTTCCGCGGACTGCTGCAGGGGAACAACTTCAGTCGATTACTGCAGTGGACGAAACTGTACGAGAACCTGGACCTGCTGATATCCATCGCGAGAATAAACTGCGTGGCCGCCTCGGCTAATCTTCTGGGGATAACAACTCCGTGGGGAAACAACTTCAGCTGCTCCACACTCCACTGGGGAAAACATGGTCTGATCAACTTCCAAGGACTCGGCTCTCTTGGACATCTGCAAACTCGGCTGAGGAAGGAAAAGTCATTCTGCTTCGCCGAAGAGAGTACGACTGTGGGGAGATACAGCATCAGCCGTTCAAGGCTCTGCTAGGGAAACCACTCACGGTCTCAACTGCTTCCAAGGATTCTGCTTTTCTGCGGACTCAGCCGGGGAGAGAAATCATTCTACTTCACTGGAGAGTATGACTCTGATGAGGAATTTCAATTTCGCTGGGGGAAGAAAGAATCATCTGATTTCGGGGGAGAGTACAACTCTGCAGGGGAATACAACATCAGCTGTTCCAATACTCTACTGGGGGAGGAGGGAATCATCCAACTTCAGGAGAGAGTACAACTCTGATGGGGAATCTCAATTCCGCTGGAGACTCCAGTCTGGCACCATCTGTTACTGCATACTTCGGCGTACGAACAGCTTCCTACAAGACTTGCACTTGTGACCCGGTGCTGGGGAAGACACCTGCTTCGGCGACCTTACTGGGGAAAACACGAGCCTCGACACCCGAACATTTCTACGAAATCTGCACTTGTGACCCGGTGCTGGGGACATGAGCTTCGGCCCTTGACTCAGCTGATGAGGTGACGTTCCTTCAGGATGCGTCTGCTTGGGGGAGAGAATCCTCTCCGCCTGGGGAGATATATCAATGCTCATGGCTTCGCATTCAGATTCTGCGGAAGAGAGACTTCGGAACTCTGCTGGAGAAGGAGGACTTGCCCTGCCTCGGGGAGGCGCACGACACATCTTCTAGAAGGTGCTACACCTGCAACAACACAAGCAAACAGACAAGATACCCTCCTCAAAGGGGCCTATCAAGGTTATTATCCCGTGACAACATTCAGGTAATTAATTGTTTCAACAATCAATGGGCCTAGGCCCGTAAGTTTATGTATGCGCATTTTATCAAAAAAACATCGGCGTTTTCATTCGCAAACAAAACAGATAAATGCTAAACAGACAAGCAGAATTGCTGAATAATGTGCATTTTATTGATGATGAACCCCTGAATAGGAAAAAATGTTTTACAACAGAGGCAAGCTCCTGGAATGAGGAAGCCGCGCAAAAATAAAACATAAATGTACATCAGTATATACAAATGTCGGCAACGAGGCGTAGACGAACACCATGAGTTGATCCCTCTAAGACCCACTCGACTTTGATACTTCTCCGATGCTTCAGCTTCGGAAGAGATTGATTCAGATAAACGGCCCTCAGGTCCTCCAAACCACTAAACAATGAAAGTCCACACGTGGAACGCAGTCATTTGCTTATTCAAATCCCTAACTTTTGCGCGAACCGCCCTTTACGGGTTTTCAGTTCACCGGGATACCCTTTTTTGCCGAAGCCGCCCAGTGTAGGTTTTCGACTTCGCGGGTGTACATTTTTTCAATATATCCCTAATTTTTGCCCGAACCTTTTATTCTGTTTTTGGTTCGCCGGGATGCCCCTTTTTTGCCTGGACTCTTTCTTTTTTGTCCAGCGGGTCTCTTTTAAGCAAAGTATTTTTTAACTGCGTCCGCGTTCACCAGGGATGCAAAATCTTCACCATCCATCGTGGATAACAACAAAGCTCCTCCCGAGAAGACTTTGCTGACGACATACGGCCCCTCGTAACTCGGAGTCCACTTTCCCCGGTGATCGGAGTGTGGCGGAAGAATCTTCTTCAGGACGAGATCACCCGTCTGAAAGCTTCTTGGGCGCACCTTCTTATCATAAGCTTTCTTCATTCGGCTCTGGTACAGGCGACCAAATGCAATCGATGCTAACCTCTTCTCGTCCATCAGGCTGAGTTGGTTCAAACGATTCGTAATCCATTCTGCCTCGTCGAGTTTCACATCAACCAAAACTCGCAAAGAAGGAATCTCCACTTCTAACGGCAGGACAACTTCCATACCGTACACCAAGGAGAAAGGAGTTGCCCCGGTCGACGTACGCACCGTCGTACGATAACCGTGCAAGACAAACGGCAGCATCTCGTGCCAATCTTTGTACGTCACAACCATCTTCCGAACAATCTTCTTAATGTTCTTGTTGGCCGCTTCAACAACGCCGTTCATCTTTGGCCGGTAAGGAGATGAGTTGTGGTGTTCAATCTTGAAGCTCTGGCACAGCTCCTTCATCATCTTGTTATTCAAATTCGAACCATTATCAGTAATGATCCGCTCGGGAATTCCATAGCGACAGATGATGTCCTTCTTTATGAATTTAGCTACCACCTGCTTGGTCACATTAGCGTACGAGGCTGCCTCCACCCATTTGGTGAAGTAGTCGATAGCTACCAGAATGAATCGATGACCATTAGATGTAGTGGGCTCGATCTTGCCTATCATGTCGATGCCCCACATGGAGAACGGCCAAGGGGAGGACATGACATTCAATGGGCACGGCGGCACATGAACTCTATCAGCATAAATCTGGCATTTATGACATTTCTTCGCGAATCTGAAGCAATCCGACTCCATCGTCAACCAGTAATACCCTGCTCTCAGGATCTTTCTCGTCATGGCATGCCCGCCGGCGTGCGTACCAAATGTGCCCTCATGGACTTCTTCCATGAGCATACTCGCTTCTTTCTCATCTACACATCTGAGTAGCACAAGATCGTGGTTTATTTTATACAAAACTCCATCAGGATTGAGATAAAAATTTCCAGATAGCCTCCTCAGAGTCTTCTTATCCTGGGTTGACGCACCCGCGGGATACTCCTTAGTCATAAGGAAGGTCTGGATGTCGTGGAACCATGGCTTGCCGTCGGTGGCATCTTCGATTGCAAAGACAAATGTCGGTCTATCAAGACGCGATAGTACAATTCTTGGAGCCTCATTCCAATAATTGACTTTATACATTGAAGCCAACGTGGCTAAGGCATCAGCCATCTGATTTTCAGCCCTGGGTACATGATGAAGTTCCACTCGATCGAAGAATGGAAGCAGCCTCCTGGCGTAATTCATGTACGACACTAAATTCGCTTGACGAGTCTCCCACTCCCCTTTAATCTGATTGATTACAAGCGCTGAGTCACCATATACGTCTAGATTCTTGATTCTCAAATCAATTGCCTCTTCTAGACCCATAATACATGCTTCATACTCTGCTTCATTGTTGGTAACTGGAAACGTCAGTCTCGCAGTAAACGGGATGTGGGATCCGTGAGGAGTCGTGATGATAGCCCCGATACCACTTCCATAGGAATTAACCGCTCCGTCGAATATCAACTTCCACTGAGACTTCCTATCTGGCCCCTCATCGGGCAATGGCTCATCGCAATCCTTCGCTTTGAGAAACATAATATCCTCGTCAGGGAATTCGAACTTCATCGGCTGGTAGTCTTCGATTGGCTGTTCGGCAAGGTAATCAGACAATACGCTTCCCTTAATGGCTTTCTGAGAGACGTACTGAATATCATATTCCGCTAACACCATTTGCCATCTGGCAATCCTGCCCGAAAGAGCCTGCTTCTTGAAGACGTACTTGATCGGATCCATCTTCGAAATTAGCATAGTGGTGTGGTTGAGCATATACTGTCATAGACGTTTGGCGGCCCAAGCTAATGCACAACATGTCTTCTCCAGCATCGAGTATCGAGATTCACACTCAGTGAACTTTTTACTCAAATAATAAATGGCATGCTCCTTTCTGCCTGTCTCGTCGTGCTGACCGAGAACACACCCCATGCTATTCTCCAGAACCGTCAGGTACATTATTAATGGCCGTCCAGCCACTGGGGGTATCAAGATTGGAGGTTCTTGAAGATACTGCTTTATTTTATCGAATGCCTTCTAGCAATCCTCATTCCAAGTAATCGCCTGATCTTTCTTTAAAAGCTTGAACATTGGTTCACAAGTGGCCGTGAGCTGAGAGATAAACCTTGCAATGTAGTTTATTCGGCCCAAGAAACCACGAACTCCTTTTTCTGTTTTCGGCGCTGGCATTTCTTGGATAGCTTTTATTTTCGCAGGATCAACTTCAATCCCTCGTTCACTAACGATAAACCCCAATAACTTTCCGGACCGCACTCCGAAAGTGCACTTGTTAGGATTCAGCCTCAGCCTGAATTTCCTAAGCCTCTCAAAAAGCTTCAATAAGTTGACCAGATGCTCTTCCTCCATTTGGGACTTTGCAATCATGTCATCAACATAGACCTCGATCTCATGATGAATCATATCATGAAACAAAGTTACCATTGCTCGCTGGTAAGTGGCCCCTGCGTTCTTCAGACCGAAGGGCATTACCTTATAGCAAAATGTTCCCCAGGGGGTGATAAACGTCGTTTTCTCCATGTCCTCCGGTGCCATCTTAATCTGATTGTAACCGGAGAAGCAATCCATGAATGAAAACACGGAAAACTGGGATGTGTTGTCGACCAACACATCAATATGAGGCAACGGGAAATCATCCTTAGGGCTCGCCCTGTTCAAGTCCCGATAATCGACGCACATGCGTACCTTACCGTCCTTCTTCGGTACAGGCACTATGTTGGCGACCCACGGAGGGTAAGTGGTAACGGCTAGAAATCCTGCGTCCAACTGCTTCTGGACTTCTTCTTTGATTTTTACGGCCATGTCTGGTCTCGTCCTCCTAAGCTTCTGCTTGACTGGAGGGCAATCTTCTCGCAATGGCAAGCGATGAACCACGATGTCAGTGTCAAGTCCGGGCATATCTTCGTATGACCAAGCAAAGACGTCACTATACTCTCGAAGCATCTCGACCAGTCTATGCTTGACATCATTCTGCAGTGCAGCCCCTACTCTGACATTTCTGACGAGCTCTTCAGAACCCAGATTTACGACCTCAATATCCTCCTCGTGAGGCAGAATAACCTTCTCCTCTTGTCTCAACAAGCGGGCCAACTCTTCCGGAAGGTCCTCGTCTTCATCAATCTCATCCTCGGCTTGATAGATCGGGCAATCAAAGTCGTAGTGAGCCGTAGAGGGTCCAGAGTCGATGTCATCTGTCGTGTGGATCCTGCAATAACAAGGGTTAAGTTTAAAGCAAGAATATGCAGGTTAGCACAAACCTCGTTGCCATTTTGCTGTTTTTTCGAAATAAACATAAAACAGGAATAACAGAGAACACAACATTTGAGTGCGAAGAAAACGCCTTTTATTTATTAACAAAATGCATGTACATAATCCAACAAGGCCCTGACAATAAAACCACTATGCCCCGGGCAGGACATAGGGTTGTACAAAGATTGTAAAAAGCAAATCATTACTCTTCACTTGTCAGCTTGATAATCTCCTTGATGGTCCAATTGTTGAGGCGCTCGCCCGGCTTGCTCGGTTGCATCCAGGCGTCAAGATCACAATCGCTATCCCCGTTGTCCTCAGACGCTGCGTTGATGCTCTCGAAAATTACTCCGCCCTTGGCGAATAGGATCGGCCCCTTCCCACGAGACGAACTGCTAGAAGAAGATGAAGCTTCAGCTTCAGGAGAGTATCCCAATCCAAACTTATCCTGCTTGATTGGTATATCCAAAACATGCCCCCAGCCTGGGGAGGAACCGGCTTCGACAACGGCCCGAGCTTCTTTAAACGAGGAGAGATTCATCTCTTGCTTCCCTGCGACGACAGGAGCTACCTCTTTCACCTTGACGGTTTCAAATGCTTGGCAGAGCGTTTCGTGGATCTCGCCATCCATTTCAACATATTTAAAGGACGACAAGTGGCTCACCATAATGTCCTCCTCACCACAGACGGTTACTATGCTGCCCCCGACAGCATATTTGAGCTTCTGATGCAGCGTAGACGTCACGGCACCGGCAGCATGGATCCATGGCCGACCTAAGAGGCAACTGTAGGCAGGCATGATATCCATGATATAGAAAACCGTATTGAACGTCTCCGGACCAACTTGAATTGGCAGGGTCAACTCTCCGAAAACGTGACGCTTGGTTCCATCAAAGGCTTTCACCACCAGGTCACTGGGCGTGCAAAGCAATCCACGGGTATCCAACTTCATCAGTGCCTTCTTCGGAAGCACATTAAGCGACGAACCCGTATCCACCAGGACATGCGACATGATCGTGCCTCTGCACTCTATCGAGACGTGCAAGGCGCTGTTGTGATCTCTTCCTTTAGGAGTTAGCTCCAAATCTGTGAATCCCAGCCCATTACCAACATTAACATGGGCTACCACCTCTTCCAGTTGATTTACTGATATCTCCTGCGGCACGTATGCAGCGTTCAGAACCTTCAGCAAGGCGTTGCGGTGCGCTTCAGAACACGGCAACAAGTTAAGAATAGAGATCTTTGACAGAGTCTGATGAAGATGATCTACAATCTTGTAGTCACTCTTCTTGATTAATCGCATGAATTCTTCAGCATCTTTAACCAGCAAATCTTTCTCTGCCCCAGAATGGACCTCTTCGACAGCTTTACCTTTACCCTTATCCACAGCGTCAGCTCGGACCACCTTCTCTGCTGCAACCTCTGCTGGTGCAAACACTCTACCGCTTCGAGTGATGCCACTGACCCCGGTAAGATTCTGCACAGTCGATCCGTATGGTTCCAGCTCTAACTTCTGACCATTGCAATAGACCTCGGCGCCGTAATGCCATGGGACGGCGTTAGTGCTTTCGAATGGGATTGGTCCGGCCCTGGTGATAGTAATTGTAGGCGGTCGGGGCGCAGAGATAGTAATAGGGTGACGAGGAATGGTAATGGTAGCAACTTCATCTGCCTGCTTCAGCACGACCTCCCCTGATGCACTTTCAACGCTCCGGCTGAACTGCAAAATACCCTCAGACATCAGACTTTGGATACCTTCGATCAGCTGCTCACACCCATTAGGAAGTGTAGCACAAGCCATACATAACTCCCCGCACCCCGGAAAGAAGCCCTTCTTCAGCAACTTAGCCTTGACAAAACTCAGCGGCGTCTTCAAATCTTTGACATCAGTCAGCAAGTCCGCACTCTCCTCAGTGATAACAGCATTCACTCCGCCTCCCTTATGATGAGGCATCGGGTTTTTGGTGACATTGGGCACATTGTCAGAAAAGTTAATAACCTTGGCGTCCACCAAGTCCTGCACTTTGTGCTTAAAAGCTTTACAATTCTCAATCGTATGGCCCGGTGCCCCAGTATGGAAATCACAAGTAGCGTTGGCGTCATACCCCGGCGGCGGTGCCCCTGTTAAGGGAGCCAACGTCCTCTTTTGAACTAATTGGAGCTGAAGCAACGTTTGCAAAAGCTGTGCATACGACATAGGTGGAGTTTCAAAATGACGGTTTGTCAGGGGAGCCCGATTCTGATATCTTTTATACCCCTGATTATTCTGCTGCTGAGGCTGCTGCTGCTGCTGGGATATTTATGCTAGCAATCTGAGGCTGAGGGCCCTTGCCCTTTCTCCGAGCATTAGTGACAGCACTGGCATCTCCCTCTCGACGCTTGCCAGCGTAAGGTTTCTTACTACCTCCTCCAGCCGAGGATGATTCGCCCTGAATTTTTCCGATTTTTATACCGTTCTCAACATGCTCGCCCATAGTGATGAGAGCCGAGAATGTTCCGGACATGCCACTGACCAGCTTTTCGTAGTAGATTCCAGGAAGGGTAGCCACGAACATTTGCACTAGCTCACGCTCAACCATCGGCGGTTGGACCCGAGCAGCCAATTCACGCCACCGCTGGGCGTACTCTTTAAAGCTTTCATTGTTCCGCTGTGAGAGATTCTGAAGCTGAACTCGGTTGGGGGCCAAGTCGCTATTGTATTGATAGTGGAGGACGAACGCTTCAGCGAGGTCTTTCCAGGTGCGCACAGTAGTGGGCTCCAGGCCCATATACCATTCGAGTGATGGACCAGAAAGACTATCCTGAAAGAAGTGCATCAGCAACTTCTCATCGTCAGAATAAGCGGACATCTTTCTATAATAAGATCGAAGGTGAACACGGGGGCAAGTAGTACCCTTATACTTCTCAAAGACAGGCACCTTGAACTTGTGAGGTACCTTGAAGTCAGCAATCAACCCGAGCTTGGACATATCAACGCCCAATGTGTTCTGATTTTCAATGTCTCTCATCTTTTCTTCCAGCGCCTTGAACCTGAGTCGAGCTTCAGCATTCAACTCTGCTTTCACACCTCTCTGAGAGAATACGTCATCCTGATGGTCCTCCAGCCACGGTTGAGGCACCAACAGATTTCCTGCACCAGCATTGCCGTTGACTGGCCCTATGTTAACATTGGCCCCCAAACTACCATTGCCGACGCCTGCCGCGTTGAGTCCGAGATTAGTCATCAGATTACCGTTAGCACTGCCGTTGCCCCCGGCAACAGGAACAACGTTTTGTGGAGCGTCCACTGGAGGAGGAGTAGGCACGGCCCCTCCATGAAGTATGCCATTACTGTCAACCCTGGAGATCAGAGGTTGAACCAAAGTACGAAGCTGGTCTTGACCATTAGCGACCACCTGCATCAGCTCCATAAAACGATCCATCCGTTCACGGAGCTCTTGAACATCTGACTGCACCTGGTCCATTATCCTTGTCTGGTTAGCGCGAGTTGAGTAGCGGTGGATGAGTCTTTGATCAATCCTGGAGACCGGAGACAGCTCGGAACCTGAAAAACCTGTCAATAATAAAGGTTAGGAAAAGCAATAAGATATACGCCATGCAAATATGCTTCATGCAGATGCATGCGCGTGTCTGTGTGCATGGGAGATTTTCCCCCGATCCTAGTGCCTTAGTGCCAGTGCTGATAATAATAAGAGGAAGAAGAAATCCGAGCCCAATCATGGAAACATCAATCTCATATATATATGAAAAGGCCTGTCAAGGCAGTACACAGTATCAGCGAGTACAAATCAACAACATGACCTCAGCCAACAAGTCTGGTGATGGTCAGCATACATCAAAGATCAAAACAACAGGAATACGACTAGTCAAGTATGGCCACGGGCACGATACTCTGCTAATAACTCCTTCGTCTCTGAATGATCTGGCGAAGCGAGCAACCCCTCGACGAGTAGTTCCCTCTGCCTGATAGTATGCTGAAGCCCCTAAACTGAACTCTCCCAAGCTCCTTCGCCAAAGCAATCCTCCAGTTTCCGCTTCTTAGACTCAAACATCAGCTTATGCTCCTTCAGGTTAGCAAGAGCTTTGTTGAGTCGAGCTTCAGCGGCGTATCTGCGGGCGGTCTCTTCATCAAACCTCCGCTCATTGTCTTTTACTTCGGCTTCAAGCTTAGAAATCTGCAGCATCAGCTTGTCCTCTCGCTCCTTCCTGGTGGCCATGGATGTCTTCCAATGCTGGTCGAACTTAGATATTCTCCGGTATGCCTCCTCCAAATGTTGCTTCTTTGTAGCTAGTACATCATTAGCAGCCCTGAAGTCTTGACCTAAGCGTTCCCGATCAGCAATCTGCTTTGCCAAGTCTGCACCCAGTTGGTTTACCGACTCTGTTTGCTTTTTGAGAGCATGCACGGCTTCGTTCCTCTCACTTCGAAGCTGAGCTAACTCCTTCTCTAATTCTGCATTCACCCGCTTCAGTTCATCACATTCGGCTAATACTTGGTTGTGCTGATGAATGGACACAGTGGTAGGCTCTTCGACTGGTGGAGGACTCTCTGGTCTGACATGAGGGAATGGCATCCCTATAGCGCTGGCTCTGGCTCTGATCCAATCTGAATAAGGAGGGTAGGCTTGGCTGTTGCTCTTTCCCAACAAAGGCTTTCCCCTCTTGCTGATATTGTTCCACGCATACCGAAGCTTAGACAACAAATCCCCCTCTAGAGTACCGGTGAGGTACAGAGATTCCTGTACCTCTTCCTCCTTCGGTGGAGTCCTCAAAGCATATGCGAACTGACGAACTAGCAATGATGGATTGTAGTTGATGCAACCCTTCCTACCTATCAAAGGTACATTAGGAAACCCACTACAACTGAAGATCACCTCGGTGCCTAGCCTGTCTCTGTCAACGAACCAATCAATATCTTCTGCCGGCAAACTCATCAGACGCTCAGGCCAGTCAGCTGTGGCTGCAGACAAGACAGAAGAACCCTTCTTGGGCAAATGACTATCAAACCACCTGTACAACAACGGTACGCAGCATGAGACATTCTTCCCTCTCCGGTTCTCATTCTTGTAATGCACTGAATGGTAGACGTCTCCGATCAGAGTAGGGACTGGATTCCCTGAGGCGAAGATGTGGAATGCATCAAAATCCACGAAATCAGGCATGCTGGGGAACAGGATAATGCCATATATGCACAAAGCAAGGATGGCGTTGAATGCGTCCCAACATTTGTCCTTAGCACACTGCTGAGCCTTAGCTATCAGAAACTGCAGAGAGAACCCTGGAACCTTGTTCCAGCTCGTCACTACTAACTCAGAAGCGCTCAAATGGAGTGAGGAAGCTAGACCAGCCAGATCAGGCTCAGCATCCATGTGGACAAAAGGCATCTTCCTTTTGATAGGCACACCCAGCATATCAGCATACTCTTCCAATGTCGGCGCGAGAACGAAGTCATGAAAAGTGAAACACCTCAAGGGAGGGTCATAAAACTGCAGAAGAGCATGTAACCCGTTCAACTCGGACGTAGAAGGTTTGCAAACCAGACTAAGCAACCTGCCATAAGACTTCCTGAACCTATCCTTCACAGAATCCCCTGCCAGGGCTATCAAACCAGTCAGCTTTGACACATCGGGGTTCGGGAATTTGTACGCAACAGTCTTCCTGAGGGAGGCCATAATAACAGCAGAAGGCGAGAAATACGGGATCGGGGAAACGGTACCTGCAACACAGACACACGTTAATGGAATGCAGATGAATGCGCAAGCTAATGCAAAATGCGGGCATGCAATAATATATCTGGATAGCTGCTGTGGAGATTCGGTATCAACAGTCACTGATGAGAAGGAAACCCCGGTGCAAAACCACTGATCTGATTTGCTGAGAATAACCATCTGATAGGACCGAGATCAAAATTCTGCTCTGACAAGAATAAGTGCCCGATAATAAGGACCCCGGGTGCGAGATCAAGGAACATCTGTTGATGAAGTCTTCAGACCCCACTCAAAATCTGCCCTATCAAGAACAAATAACATCTGCTGATGAGATCTTCAGACCCCACTCAAAATCTGCCCTATCAAGAACAAATAACATCTGCTGATGAGATCTTCAGACCTCACTCAAAATCTGCTCCATCCAGAACAAACCACTGATGATAATACACTGATCGCAGCCTGCTCTATCAAGAACAGACAAACACCCGATGATAGGACCCTCTGATCAAAAACTGGCTCTGTCAAGAACAGACGAGTCTGCAACTGAGAACCTCGGTACCAACATAACTGATTTACTGTCAAGAAAACCAGGTAGTCTGAAGGTCTAAGTTTCCTGCAATAAACCCGATCCCACTCACAGGTATGGACCTAAACTGACTCAAGGTACGGCATCCTATGCGTTCATCAGCGTCACAGACTTTCAAAACTGATGATACGATTCCCAGAAGAAGTGGCATCATCAAGTCTTGAAGAGGCCTCACTTAGCTGAATCACAAATGATCGGTCCCCAGAGTCGACAATCCACCAAACCAGCAACCGTCTCAACCCAAAGGGTTGAAAGTGAAGCCAACCGGATGAACCTCTTCTGAGCGTGGATTTCATGAGACACTAGTGCCTGCAAAGCAAGCACGCGCCCACTAATTTCCACTCTAAGTCTATAGTGCACTCAAGCCTGGGTCTGGCTTCTCACTCATCAGAACTCCCATCCCACAACAGCACAAATAATCATATTATACTGAATATAAAATGCGGGAAATAAAGTGCGATAAGTAAAAATGCGATAAATAAACGCAACCCAACAAGTAAACACACAAACGGTAGGATTGACTCTCTTAAGGGACGTTGGATCCCTAGGAAACTATCAAGTCCCCAGCAGAGTCGCCAGCTGTCGCTACTGCGAAAATAAGGTGTCAGCATGACAGAAGAGTCGCCACCTTTCGTTATTTATCCCTCAGAGCGGGAAAGGAAACGATCGGAAAAACCTGTCGAATAAGGGTAAGACAAGGTCGTCGCAACCATTGTCTGGGTTCGGGAGTCGGTTACGCAAGGGGAAGGTATTAGCACCCCTCACGTCCGTCGTACTCGACGGGATCCACGCTTGTTTGTTTACTTGGACGGGTTGGTTTTATTCTATCTACCTATCGAGGCTGGCTGAAAGAAAAGAAAAAAGAAAAATGACTCGGCAAAGCGTCGCACTTTATGCCTACGTATTCTCATCAGAGAATGAGAAATCAGAGTCAACGTAGTTCGGCCTACGAAGGATTACGGGGAAAATGGGGAAGGTTGCTCGCTAGGATATCGCATCCTATGCCTACGTACTTCCACACAGCATGGAAGATCAGAGCAAACGTAGTTCGGGAAACTACGGGTTATCTCCTAAAAGAAATGTTTTTTATTGTGTTTGCGATTTCAACCGCACTAGAGACTATGACCAGAGAGTGAATGCGTCGCATGTCACCCAAAGGGTACCATACTAAACATCCAGACTATGGAAAAGAAACTCTCCCACAATCCTTTCTCAGATAGCTTAAGGCTCGTAACGTACGAAAGAAATCATCCATGATTACTGTATCTTAAACTATTTTAAGATGAGAAGAGAACAAGCTCAACTAAGAGGGAGACTATCAAGTCCTACTGTTATCATGCCATGGATTCATCCTATGGTTGAGGTTTGAACAGGGAACTCCTAGAAGTTGTCATGCATAGGTTTCAACCTAATAGTCTATCATCAAATCCTCATCAGAGGAAATGAGAGTCCTAAGGGATCATGTCAATGATACACCAAAACAAACAAAAGCATCAGCTTTAACAGTAAAACGCATGCAATGCAAGTGAGGGAGGAAATGTGTGTGGGGCTTCAGCCTCCACAAGCTCGTCTCGACCTCAAGCCAGTCATGAAATAACAGTAATCATACTGAAGAATAAACAACATGCTATCAAGCAAAAAAAAACAGTAAACTGCAATCATACAGATAAAAGAAATGAAATCATGCTATCAAGCAAAATAAACACATGGGCAAGGGAGCTGGGCTCTACCGAATACCCGCAAGCAAAGCCACGCAATAACAATACAAGCAGATGCACTCATGCTCTTAGACTGAACTCATTCTAGATGAACTTAGTCTAATGCAACAGACAAATCAGACAAAACAAACAATACAGAAAAGAAAAATAGGAGAAAGCCTCAGCTCCTCCAGCAGCAACTCAGTCTTCAGACTTCAGAGATCACTTGCTTTCCAGGTATCAACCCTACAATATGAGTATCAACTCATCTTCTCCCTTGAGCTTCAGCTTCTTTGATCAGCTCCACCTTCAGGCTTCATTATCTTCAGGGATCTTCAAGTATCAACTTGATCTTCATAAAGTCTTCAGAATTCAGCAATCATCAAGGAATCATCCTCTTCAAAGCTTCAGCTTCTATCTTCAATGGCTCAAATGCTCCAGCAAACAAGATTCAGTCAACAAGATGAGGTGAGGATGTTACAGTGCTCACTGACTTCCAAAGGATGCCATTGAGGACTTAACATCAAGGGGAAAGGCTCTCTCAAAGTTCTACCTCAGAGGGCAAGGTCACTAATCCCTCCAAAGGAGAGAGGTGAATACCCTTAAGGGACTTCATGTCACAGAGAAGGAAGGAGGTGAACAAGACATTCCTTGTTTATTGAATAAAAGCATTCTATCTAAGGCTCTACCTATGCACGTATGATCCTATAAACAAAACAACAAAAGCTATCTAACTCCTCTGCAAGGTCTTCAAAGCTTCAATGATGATCCACAAGGTCTTCAACTCAATCTTCAAAGCTCACACACTCAAAGGAGAAGAAAAACAACACAACAATACAAATTATGCCTTTAAGCAACACACATACTATCCATACATTCAAAAATCAATTAAAAATGCTAAAATACCTACAATATTCTAGTAAAATTCTAGGGGATTCTATACATACTTACCCTTAACCCATATATTCCCCATACACTAATTTGGCCTATAAACCCCAAAACAAAATGGTTAAAATCTACTTATACAACCTAAAACCCTAATTTGAGCACCTAAATGTCAAACAAGAAAACTATATCAAATTTTAACCTACAAATTGAGAATTAAATCCTACATGAACTATGACTCAATATCTAACTATGCCAAAAAGAATGGCTCAAAAATCCTAAGGGAAAGTCCTAAAAGAAAATGTACAAAATCAAGTATCAAACTAAATCAATTAAAAATACCATTTACAAGAAAATATGCTAAAAAAATATTAAAAGAAAAATAAAATGGAATTTTTATTTTTATTAATTTTCTAAACAAAATCATGAATATGTGAAAAAAAGAAGAAATGAAAAATATTAATTTTCCTATTTTCTATGAATTTTATAAAATGCAAAGAATATAAAAGAAAATTAAAATAAAAGAATATAAGAAATAAAGGGGAGGGGTATCAAAAGTAGGGCGCCCCAGTTCATTCTGATTGGGCCATGAATGTGGGAGGTGTGGATAGCGTTGGTTTCTGAGGCCCATGTCTAACAATTAATCAAAACGACACGTTTTGATTAGTGGAACGCAGCGTTTTACGCGCTTCAGACTCCCTCCATTTGCCAGTTTGAATCGTGGCCGTGGGATTGGATGATTTAGTCAACTTCTCAGAGTGATCCAAGGGCTGTGGCTTATCGTCCCAAACGAAACTAGGGTTTTCAGAACAAACAGCATCCATGCATGAATCTTAACTCCACTCGTTCTCCATCAATATTCAATGAAAATCAACAATTCCAAAGCCAAACTTGCTCTACTACTCACCAGGAACATGATCATATGCATAGTTTTCACTGAAGCATCTTATATCATCCAAACAGAACGCATGAAAGTTAGGGTTCCAACATGTTACACTGCTATCGATCTTGATAAAGCTTAATTCTAATGGTGTGATCTTGCTCCTTGTGTTACCCTGACCATTCTAAGCCATACTATGTCCATCAATACCCAACATACGACTCGTTCTTGAAACTGAAAGAAACTATGGTCTGCCATGGAACTTCATAAAACTTCCTCAAATTCTCAGAATACAGTCCTCTACCCTAGCTTAACCAGTCTAAACCTAGAACTATGAGGGAATGTACATAAATAAGGTGATACGAGAAAAATTACCAACCTGTCAAGTTGTAATGGTGGATGTGGTTTCACTCCAATTCAATGCCTGCAACCTTCCCTGATTGATCCTCAATGGCAGATAAGAATTTTGTATGCAAAAGGATTGATGACCAATGCTTGAATCTTGTGTTTGATCTCAATATGATCTTCTTGCAAATTCTTCAAAACAGCTTCAAACCTCCATGGATCTTCCTCTATCTCAGTATGCAAGTGTTCATAAGGATCAGAAGGATGGGTTTATGGAGAAGAAAAGAATGGAAATGGCAGAGAATGAAGGTTTGTTATGAAATTGCAAAATAGAAGAACCTCACTTTTTCACACTCTAATCTCACCACTCACCAACAATTATCACCAACCTTGGCCACATTGTGATTCACCCCTCTTATAACAATCAAAAGAATAATCTAGATCCATCTAGAAACTTGTGGAATCATTTGGAAAGTTTTAGAACTTCTCATGAAATGATACATTGGATATCCATTATCTCATGCCTTAGGCTTTCCAAATTGACTTTAAAATCTCCTTACAAGAGATATTGAGAAAGAATGAGTGAAAAACATGCACTTCCTTGCCTTTGGTGAAGTTTTATCAAGTTGCCTTATTATGCAAGAATGAGAATTACAAAGTAACCCCCATTTCTAAGCTTCAAATCAAAATTCTACTTGAACCATTGTTTTTAAAATATTGTTTGGAGTGAAAATGAAATATTGGATGACCCATTTTGGATTTGTACATCTCCTAAACCAATTTCCAACTTCAACTTTTTAAACTTATAAGCCACTTTTAGGTCATTTTTACCCAATCATGAAAATCCTTGCTACAAGCTCTTTCAATAACTCATGACCACTTTTCTAGGCTTAAAATCCCATTTTGAACAACTTTCATGTTTTGAGTTTTTCCATTTGAGGCTTGGAAATAGGAGATATGGCCTTTGCTTAAAATGACCTATAACTGCCAAATGACCAAAATACCCCTGTCTTGTTCAAACCATAAGTTGAGTTCTACAAATCCTATCAAGGACTTATAGTACTCTATAGAAAGCTAAGAAGATTCTCTTCAACATTCATTTTGACCAAGAAATCATAGGAATCATCCTACTAGGGCAAAAGTTGTCTGCAAGTTGGTGACTTTCAAGGACCCAGATTCACACACCTCAGCTGACCTGTAATTGTCAAAACCATAACTTGAGCTCTGCAACTCCTATCAAGGACTTCCACTACTCAAATTAAATCTAAGAACAAGCTCTACAACATTCATGTTGTGGGGAAGATGAGATATCAATCACATCTTGAGCTAAAACTGCCTGGAAGATAGGGATCAAATTAGGGTTTTTTCACTGACAATCCTCAGAAACCCTAACTCAAAACTTCTCAAACTCTTCAATCATGATGAGTTGGTTTAGGAATCATCTTTATAACATCTACATGCATCATTCCATGACCTCATGGCCCTTGGATTAGATCTCAACCTCCTCCAAATCTTCAGTTGATCTAGGATTGACCCAGTCAAAACCCTAATTCTACCATTCATGGTTGAATCTTCTGAATTCTTGCACAATGACTTCTCTGGGCTCCATGATGGCTTTCAAGACATCTCATAGGCTTTCTCAAAGCTTCAAGTTCAATCTCAAAGTCTCAGAATCATCTGAGGAGCACCCACAACTCTCAAGTTATGAAGCACACAACCCTGGTTTCACCCAATTCCTCTGAGGATCTCTTGAACTTTCTGATGAAGGTATCAACTTTCAAACACTTGATGGATGAATAATTTTTGGTCAAATTTTGGGGTGCAACAAACATCTGTTCACTCAGAAGACTCTTCTGATTGTGAATCATCTGAATCATCTGATTTTGAACCAGAATCCCTAAAACAACCTCGTTCTGACATTGCTATGAAGGAACATGTTCCCATTTCTATGTTTCAAACTTCATCATCTGAAACCCAAACCATCCCTCAACGATCTGAAACACATCAATCTGAAACCCAAACCATTCCTCAACCTACTAAACTCCCTCAGTCTGACACCCAAACATCTCAACAAACACCACCTCAACCACAACCATCTGAACCCTCGCCATCTGAACCTACCCCTATTAACACTCCTAATCCTAACCCCTCTGAACAGTCAGATCTAGGATCATGTGTTAATGCTATGTTCTAAATATTCAAGAAGGATATAGATTCTGAGTATGCTAGGGTTAAGGAAGTGTGCATGTCAAGTTTGGATCCAGCTGTTTCAAATGCTGCTTGGAAACGGTTCATCTGGATGTTCAACAAGGCTGCTTTAAAAGTTAGAGCAAAATGTTCTAAGCTTGCAAAGACTCAGTTTGCAGAGTTGATCAAGATAACTCTAATGAACATTCCTCCTCCTCCTCCTGTGTTGCTTCTGGAAGCTGCTCCTCCAGAGGTTCCTGCATCTGAAGTGGTTGAACAAGCTTCTGAAGAGAATCAGTCTGATAAGAACACTACTGCTACTGCATCTGCTTCTTCTTCATCTGTGGTCACAGAGCTTGTGACTGATGTTAAGGAAATAAAAGATTGGATGATAAAGCAAGAAAAGACAAATGATGAGATCAAGATCTGGATGTCTAAGAAAGAAGAGTCAACTGCCAAAATGACAGAGCTTCTGACCCTTATTGCCTCACGCCAGACTTAGTCTTAGTTGATGTTTTTGCACATGTTATTGCTTCTGTTGTTTTTCTTATTGTTGTGTTATGCTTTTTGGCATTTATCTGTTTGATTGTGAACTTTGATACATTTAAATGAAGGTTGATGTTTTTGCTTCTATATGCTTCTTTTCTTCTGTATCTTTATGTCTTTAAAATCTTTTTGATTATGACAAAAAGGGGGAGAAAAAGAGAATCTGATTGTTCAACCTATAAGCAATTACTAAAACTGAAATTCAGACATTTTATTAACTTACTTTGAATTTAAGTCTTTCAGATTACATTGATATATCTGACATAATTCATTGAAGTTATCCTGAGACTTTTCCAACCAGAACCTGATCTTCAAAGAAAATCTGAGTATTCAATCAACTCTGATATCTTACTCTAATATCTTTACTCTGAAAGATAATTCAAGCAAGATGATAACCAGGCGCTCTCATAATTATCTAGTATCAAGATCTGATTCTGAAAGTCAAACCTCTTGCATCAGGCTCTGAATCTGAAATATACTTAATCAAAAAGGGAAGTGTTTTCTTCTAATAGAGTATTTATTTCAGGGGGAGATTGTCAATCTCAGGGGGATTTATAATTCATACTTTTTATAGAACAAAATTTCTCATGTTTTGTCATCATCAAAATGGGGGAGATTGTAAGAACACAGATTGTTTCTTCAGTAATATCTCTATGTTTTGATGATAACACTTATGAATTTTGTATTCAAGAATTATACACTCTAAATTTGTTCTAAAATGTTTGCCACAGGTACTAAAGAGAATATTCATAAAGAGAAAATTTGGATCTGAACAATGATATTATGAAAGGCTTCAAAGGTTCAAGAGCATCTTAAAGGAAGATTTGAACGCTGCCTTCAGAAGAATCTGTGTAATGTCTACTAAAGATTTTGAAGCAGAAGCCTCTAAAGAATAGAAGACTCTGAGAATTCAGAAGCTGAGTCATCAGAAGACTCTGAAGATACGGCGTTGCATAGTATTGAGAATCTGATATAGAAGACTCTGATCTGACAGAACTACACGCTCAGCACACAAGCTGCATATACTCTAATTCAACATAATCTGAAGAACATCTCAAGACTCTGAAGATCCAGAAGATCTCTACTCTGGAGATTCTGAAGATCTAGACTCTGATGTTGATAGCTGAACTTACTCAGTGAAGAAGATTTGAATATTTTTGTTGGCATATCTCAACATCTCTTTCCTCTTTTATGATAGACACAGGAACACAGACAAAAAGGTTTTATCTGTGCATTCCATTCTAAGGAAAGATTCTGCAACGTGAAGACAAAAGGCACCAGGCTTTTTCAGCACAGTCTCCAACGTTGAGAAGACTTCATGGATCTAAGTGCCTATATAAAGAAGTCTACTTCATCTTCTTCAATATAGAGACGAACCCCTTGAAAAATCACTAATCAAAGAAAATCTCTCAAAGCTCTTATATTCTATTTGTTGTAACATTGTTCTTAAACTTAAGAGAAATATCACAGTTGTGATAATAGCTTCTTAGAAGCATTTTTACTCTTGTAATAGTTTTACATTGATTGTAAAAGGTTTCTTTAAGAGGATCCAGTTGGGATCAGTAGCTCTTGAGAAGACTAAGAACAGTTGTTCTTAGGTGTTACTATTGTAATCTGTTTGATTAAATAGTGGATTAAGTCCTTCACTGAGAAAGGCAAATCACTCTTGAGAGGGTGGACTGGAGTAGTTGAGTTCAATGAACCAGGATAAAAATAACTGTGTTTGAATCTTTGATTATTTGTCATACTTATTCAACCCCCCCTTCTAAGTATTTTCTCACCTTCAATTTCATCATGCTTGTCCAGACGATTTCTAACAACTTCATTCTCATTTTTTAGCTCTTTAAGAGTCTTCAATACCAGAGTCTTCAGCTTCCACAATTGGATTTATCACAGAGACTGTTGTCATCTCAGTGTCTGAAGGAGGAGAAGGAAAGGCTTCTGTCTCAGCTTAAGCATCATCCATAACTTAAATTTTAAAAGTGGGAGGAGGCTTTATAGTAAACATCTCTACATGCGGCTCAATTGCTCCAGATAGCTTGTCATGAAACCTCATTTTAGCAGCCTTGTAACTGAATTCATTCAAATCCCATGAGCGAGACTTCATCCATCTTCTGAAATTAGACCAAACAGGGTCACTCTAAGCATGATTGATGCATTCAATGTATTCTTGCATTAGAGAATAAAGACGCTCATTCGCTTGTTCCTCAAACTGCCTGAATAAATAATCTATTTCCTCAAGGTCAATGATGGGTTCAGGTTCAGGTTCAGGTTCTTTTTCAGTGTCTGAGTTTATGTGAATATGTTAGTCAAAAGAATCAGGGGTTGAAGGATAATTGTTTTATAGGTGTTACTGTAAAGTATCAATGATTGATTCATCAATTTGGTTAGGCTAAGGGGGTGGAATTGGTGGTGTTGGTGTGCCTTCTAGAAAGGCAAGAGCTTCTGGTATAGTGATAATTAATAAAGATGGAATGGAGATTATTGTATCAGAAGATGATTTTTTTGTTGAATTGGTTAAGGGTCAATGGGGATAGGTTTAGCATTTGTTGGTTGTGTTGGTTCAAATGATTTTTTAGTTTTTATAGTGGGATGTTCATGTGGTTGCTCAACAATTGGATTTTGTTCAAATGTAGTGTTTTCAGATGGTGATACTTGTGGTGGTTCAGTTTTTGTAGTTACTGGAGCAGTAGTTGTTTCAGATGGGATTGGAACAATAGTAGTAGTAGTGGTTGATTTAGAAAATATTGGTGTTGGAGTGATGTATGTCTCAGATTCAACTTCCTATATCAAATTCAACTTCCTTGTAAAACCTACTTCCATCAGCATTTGAACCATCTTTCTCTCAAGAAAAATGTCAGAAATAAATCTTCCCACAGGTATCCACTTTTTGTGCTTTAGAGTTCCATTCCTTCTTTCCCTAACCAGTATAGAAGGTAAGTTCATCTTAACTCCAGATGATAGATAGTGCAAAATGTGCTTATGATCAGTATTGATGTAGTTAGAAGAGTTTGTTGAGGGTGTGTGATGAATAGTACCCAAAAGAATCTTGAGTCATACTCTGAGATAGATGTGCAGAATCTTAACGTTGGAGGAGTTCTTTCCATACTGGAAAATAACTTCAACAATTGCATCCATCATATCCTTCTTAGCAGGAATTCCAAAGCATATCTTCCCATAACCATCATGATTTAGAATCTTTTCTATGGACTTCTCAGTAATGGTGATCTTGAGCCCTAACACAAAAGAAGTAATTTGAAGATTTGTAGTTTTAGAAAAGATCAAAATATGTTTCAGCAATTTAGGATAAACAGGTCCTTTGAGAGGATCAAAGTAACCTTCCCAACCCTAAAACTTAACACCTTCAGTCAAATTAAACCCGTTAGCTTTGAGGTTTTCAAATTCTACAAGCAATTCAAAAATAACTTCTTATTGGGTAACTGGAGTAGAGAATACGAGTTCTTAAATTACTTGATTCATCAATTCTTGTTGTTGTTGAGTAAATTGTTGTTCTTGAGTAACTTGTAATTGTTGTTGATCTTGTTGCTAACATTGGACCATGGTGATGAATAAGTTTTTAAGGTTGCAGAGATATTTTTGGTTTGAAATAGAGAAAGTGTAGGAAATGAGTAGCGTAAATGTGTGAAGGTGAGTGAAATGGGTTTTATAAAGGTTTTGCAATCATGACAGAATCTAGAACAGTGCAATAAATCTGACAATGGGGAAGACATAGAGAGATTTTACTTATTCCCAAGAAATGCCTTCACCCAAAGCTTAAATAAGACGCTTAGAAGCATTTTAGCTTTTGAGACAACTGTCCTTAAAACTAATCCACTCACCAAGACTGATTGACAGCTAATCAATGTAACAAATGTTTCGTATCCAGAATATAAAATGTTTAACAAAAAGGTTCTGACTGGATACTTCTTAACCTTAAAATCATTCAAACTTCAGAAGACCCAATGTTTAGAATTAATAAATCTCATAGTCTCATTAAATCTTTCTGACAAAATAAACATTTTGAGATATTCATCTTTTTCATTCTAGACATAAATTCATTTTCAAAACTTTCAGAATGAAAACAAATCTATCTTCAACAAGGGGTTTTATAAACATATCAGCCCATTGATAGTCTACATCAATAAATTTTAAATTTTAAATTCCCTTTCTAAACATAGCCATGTATAAAGTGATATTTAATCTCGATATGTTTAGCTTTAGAATGTTGTCACACCCTCATTTTCTTTCACCCCAACATTTCATATCATGGATTCATCTGTATCATCATACTTGGATACATGAAGCAAATGGTTTGACAAAGATGTGTCTTCTTCTCTTCAAATCATTTGTTATTTAGTGGTCATTAGATGATTAGGGTGTGAGCTACTGCAAGTTACTTGGGAATCAAGAAATCTAAGGTTCAATCTTAGCTCACTTCTGATCATTTGGGGCAACACAAGCTTCAAGGAACTTTAAATTACCTAGGCTCGGTTCAAGATCTTCTTGCAAGATCAAGTTGAGGTTGTTGAATATAGGAGCATTTGGCTTGATTGTGATGAAGATTCAAGGTTATGAGGATAAATTTTCAAGTTCACAACCAAAATTCAAGTTCCATGCTAAGATGTCAAATGTTCAAATTCATTCCAAATTCATTTCAAGTGTCTAGTTCATTTCCATTCAATTTCAAACTTTCAAATCCATGTCAATATAAATTACTAATTAATTCTAAATTCAAAAATTCCATTTCAAGTTTCTGTCTAATTCATGTAAAAAAAGTTTCAATTTCCATAATCCTTTTATTTTATTTTATTATCAACTTTATAAAAAAATCAACTTCATTCAAAATTTAAGATCATGTCAATGGTAAGTTCACCTTAGCAATCAAATCCTTGTCTTTTCAAATCCATTCAAGAGTCAACTATAAATTTTCATTCAAAGATTCAATTGCAATTCATAACCATGTTCAATTTTCATTCAAAAGTTCAAAGATTTCAAATGCCTTACTAAAATTTCAAGTTCCATACAAATTTCAAGCTAAGTTCATATTACTTTTCAAGATTCATGTCCAAATTTAAAATGTCAAATTCAAGTTTCATATCAAATTCTAATCCATGCCAAAAAAAAAATTATTCATGAAAAATTTCAAGATCCAAATACTTTCAAATTTTCAAGTATAAAGTTCATTTCAAGTGGTAGGTTCAAATGTTCAAATTTAAAACCCAAGTCCTAAGCCTAAAACAAAAAAACCCTAAAAGCCAAGTTTTGCTTCACGCAAGCTTCACCACCATATGCCAAAGCTTCAAATTCATGCCTAAAACTTCAAGCCAAGACTTCATGTTCCCTTGCCCATCCAAATCATGCCATACAAACTCCCAAAACATTCCTACAAATAACATGCAATAATTTCAACATCCAATCAAACATAATTCATACTTTTCAATCCACATAAAATTCAATTCTCAATTCAAGTTTCAAAACAATTCATCAAGTTTCAAATAAACTCATTAATTCATTGTTTCAATTCATATAATGATAATCGTAACCATTTCACTCCAATCATTATTTCAATTCATTCAATCCATATTCACATTCAAACATGTTTCAACTCATTCACCATTTCAATAAACATCCAATTCACCACCCAAGCATATCATATTCTTAGCAAATTTAACTTAAGCCTAACATAATCCACAATTCAAACATTTCAAATCATATTCAATCCAATTCTCAATTTCAGTTCAAGCAAACACATGTTCATATCCATCCAAGTTACAATACATCCAGCATTCACATATTCATATTTCAATTAATTAATTTCAAATTCATCAAACCAAGCTCATTTCATCATCATACATTCTTCACATTTTGAATGCATCACTTCATGTTCATCATCAATTATCATATTCATAACATATCAAGCACACCCCAAGCAAAACTCCAATCCAATTCAAATATGTTCCAATTCATACCATAAACATCAAATTCAATCAAACATCACCAATATCATTCAAGCATAAACATAATTCAACACATACAGTTTAAGTTTCATCATCGTAATCAATTCACATAGTAAGCAAAATACAAGTTCATCATTCAAACCTCACTTTGCAAAGTTCATCAATAGCATAATTCATACGCATAGCATATACTTTCGTACAAGGTTTTGGCAAGGCAAAAATATAACACAAGGAAGTAAAGCAAAGAAAGGTGGGACCTAATGTACTATTTTCCACTACATAACAAAATACACAAAATCAACAACAACAACATTGCAGAATTTCGTACAAGCATTTCTCCACCACAACACAAAAATGTCAAAATTTCACTACACCACTCTCCAACCGTTTTTTTTCTTCTCAAATACTAGAAACCTAAAATCCTAATTGTTCACTATTTAAACCTAATTGTTCGTCCAAAAGAGATGTTGGTCTACAGAGAAAAAACCCTAAAGAAAATATCTCTGCAAAACAATGTTCTCACTTAAACCTAATCACACCAACAATTAACTCAGCAGCAACGCATAACAGAAGCAAGAAGAAGGTGAAGAAAGAAATATTTAAAGGCCAGTAAAGCAGATTTAAAGCTTACTTGAATTTTTTCAAAGAAGACGCAATCGGATTAGCTCCGGCCAAGTAAGTCTTCTTCACCCTTTGCTCGAATTATTTACATATGTGTGTTTGTTTTGATAACCTAAGCAAAAGCCCTCCATTTATTTGTCTAAAACTGTTGCTATTGTTGATTTATTCTCACTTGAAAGTTGTTAGGTTTTGATTTGAAAACTCTGATTCGATGTTTTTGGTTGAGTTCTAAGGTGGTCTGCATGTCATTTAAGAGAAGAATTTGGAATGGTTTGAGTGTAGAAAGATCAGGACCATTTTTTTTTGTTTATAGCTGACTACCAGCCCTTTGGATTGTTTCGAGTTTCGTCAGTTAGGCTGGAATATGAGGCCCAGTCCTCATATAACTAGCCCTTCACATACACACCCTCCTCTCTTGAGGCACTCTTTTGTTTATCTTTTTTTTATCTCATTTTTGTTATTTAATTATATCTTGTTTAATTAACTAATTAACTTAATTAGTGTTTTAGTTAGTTTAACTAAGTAATGAGATTTAATTTTCACTAACTAACAAAAATAATTAAGGTCAATAAACATGACTAGTTGTTTAAAATAAGATTTAATTGATTAATTCTTTTGTTAATTCTTGTTTTTCATGATTATTATTTCTACAACATTTATGTATCCACCTTTAATTGATTGGTCACTTCAAATCCATACACTTGAACTATTTTCAAAATAAATTATAGATTAAACATCGAGTCATTTTTCACCCTTATAAGTCGATTGCCTCGTGCATCGTCATCAACCTCATTTATTATTATACACAACATTCATAGCTTACTCTTGGGATATCTTACATGAGATCTATTCGATCAATTACTTCTACTTGGTCGTTTAGAAGACTAGCTCACTTTGTTAGTGTACACGTAATAATAAAACTGATTAAATTATTTATCACGTGTGTTGATCGTCTTTTTTATCATCCTCATTCAAAAAGATGTACCTCCTCCCCATGAAGTGTAAAATAATTTTATCGTTTTTTTACTTGCTTTCTTATTTATTTTATATTGTATTCCAAACCTTAAATCATACTTGAGCCATATATCAAGTCCTACCTCACTCTTGTAAGTCGATTTCCTTATGCATCGCCATCGACCTTACCCTATACGAATTAGGATCTCCTTTCCATTTAGTTCAAACCTTTACACCTTTTTTAATGAAATTTAAACCTTGATCAACATCGATCATTTTATGGAAATCAAATTAATCAACTTAATCATACTTACACCATATTTCTATTAAAAGATGAAAAGAGAGCTGGAATAGAGCGTTCGATTTCTCTCCTTCGATTAAAAAGATATGAGGAAAAGGCACAATTTGTTAATCCAAAAAACACAATAATAACAAATTCAAAATAATACTAACAAAATGTGTACCTTTTTTGTTGACTTTGCAGTAAAACACTTACTCGAGGGCGATGGAAGAGTACTAGCTGCATTATTGCAAGTTAGTGAACTTGGAATTTCAAGAGAAATAGAAAACCAACCAAACTCAATATGAAATTATGAATTGCCATTATTATCTTTTTGTTTACGATTTTTCTTTTGTAGATACAAATCCATTATGTACTAATAAGTACTTTAATAAAATCAACATAAATTATTAACATAAAAATGAAAATACTTACTGCAAATAATGCATCCAAACCTTCCATTATTGGTGGTTTCACATCTCTCAAAACTGAAATAGAAGTTAAGCTTTCACTACAAAAAATAGGCAATTACCAAAACAGATTCAACCTTTCATATATATATATATATATTCATTCTTTTATTATGCAAAATCTAACAATGGGAAGGTTCAAAACATCATTGGATGCATCTGAGTTGAACTTCAAATGAGGAAGTCCTCTGACCAGATTGAGTTTATTAATCTGAGATATACGTCTCATACTAATATGCCTCAATCTTCTGTGCCAGACCCATTGCTCTTTGTTAACATACAGAAGACATTTTACATTCTGAACCTTAAGTTCTGAAAGATTGATTTTATAAATGTTGTTCTTCCTTTTTCCATTAAAGAAGACTGAGCCATCTTTTTAACTGACAGCTTTACAACATTTTTTATTGAAGATTATGTCATAACCATTGTCACTTAATTGACTTATGGACAATAGATTATGTGTTAATCCTTCAACAAGTAAAACATTAGAAATGGAAGGGAGGTTACCATTACCTATAGTTCCAGAGCCTATTATCTTGCCCTTCTGGTTCCCTCCAAACTTCACATCACCTCTAGATCTAATTTCCAGACTTTGGAACATAGACCTTCTTCCCATCATGTGACACGAGTAGCCAGAGTCCAGGTACCAAGACTGGTGTTTCAACTTTGCTGCTAAGCATGTCTGCAACAAAAATAATTTTGTCCTTAGGTACCCATATTTTCTTGGGTCCTCTGGGGTTAGTAGGTTTGAAATTCTTTCTGAATTTGTTTCCCTTATAAGCATCCTTGTTCTTCTGAGGCTTTGACTTATTAAACACAGGTTTGTTCAGATCAGAACTTGTGTGTTTAATATCATTTAAATGACCAAATTTTAAATGAGTATATAGAGGAGAATACTTTATGATCATTTTATCAACAAGTTTTGGATTTAAATCCTTCCCAGAAGGTGATTCATATCCAATACCCTTTATGTTGTTTCTGCTTACGCCATAGATCATTGAAGCCATCTTGCTTCTATCTAGGCCTCTAGCCAGAAACTTCTGAAAGCTATAATCATACTCTTCTAAAATATTTTTAGAGCATGATGTATGATATGAGTCAGTTTTCTGAGCTTTTTCTAAATCATTTTTTATTTTAAGATTTTCTTCTTTAAGCTCAGTAACCTCAGACCTCAGCTGATCATTCTCATATGCAAGACAACTTTGAAGCTTCTTGTATTTGAGTTTGATTCTGCTGTAACTTTCCAGAATTTTTGTTAAACTTTCAGAAAGTTCTGCTATAGTGAGTTCAGAAAATACCTCCTCAGAATCTGATTCTGATTCTGATCCAGCAGCTTCTTCTTCGTGGTCCTCCACGTCAGCCATTAGTGCTACATTAGCACACTCATCTTCAGATTCTGATGAAGATTCAGAAGCATCTGAATCATCCCACATGGCCATTAAGACTTCCTTCTGCTTTTCAAACTTCCTTCTGGGTTTCTCCTTCAGAAGTTTGGGACATTCATTCTTATAGTGGCCAGGCTCATTGCACTCATAGCATACTATATCTTTCTTTCCAGATTTTTTATGTCTAGAAGAATCACCACGCTGATCAGATTTTTTGAAGTTTCTGAACTTCCTTTGTTTGTGCTTCCAGAGTTGATTAATCCTCTTGGACAGCAGGGACAATTCATCTTCTTCTTCTGAAGATTCTTTA
Source organism: Lathyrus sativus (assembly GCA_963859935.3). Taxonomy (NCBI): domain Eukaryota; kingdom Viridiplantae; phylum Streptophyta; class Magnoliopsida; order Fabales; family Fabaceae; genus Lathyrus; species Lathyrus sativus. The sequence goes on along the minus strand of OZ012741.1, from coordinate 81,613,502 downwards.
GAACTTTCTTCAATAACCTGCAACGCTTTAGCAGATTTGTTAGATTTTAAAGCAACTGACTTACCTTTCTTCTGAGGCTCGTCTTCCTCCAACTCAATCTCGTGACTCCTTAAGGAACTGATTAATTCCTCCAGAGTGATCTTGTTCAGATCCTTCGCGAGATTCAGAGCTGTCACCATGGGTCTCCATCTTGTTGGCATACTTCTGATGATCTTCTTGACATGGTCAGAAGTAGAGTAGCCTTTATCCAGAACCTTCAACCCAACAGTTAGGATCTGAAATCTTGAGAACATTGCTTCTACAGATTCAGACTCCTTCATTTTGAAGGCTTCATACTTCTGGATGAGGGCCAGAACCTTTGTCTCCTTTACTTGGGAGTTCCCTTCATGCTTCATTTTGAGAGACTCAAACATATCAAATGCAGTATCTCTGTTTGTTATTTTCTCATACTCAGTATGAGATATTGCATTTAACAGGATGGTTTGCTTTGTGGTGGTTTCTAAAATCCCTCTTCTATTGATCGGACATATATTTTATATCAACCTTTTTCCCTTCATCATTGGTAGGATGAATGTAACCATCAGTTACCAAATCCCACAAATCAGCATCATAGCCTAGAAAGAAGCTTTCTATTCTATCTTTCTAGTAGTCAAACTTCTCACAATCAAACATGGGAGGTTTGGTGCTGATTTTGTCTTTATCATCGTATCTGTTGTTATATGAAGTTGAAGTTGAAGCTTCAGCAGCCATGATAAATAAAGAACAAGATATAAGGAGTTTTTCTCAATTGGATCTTTTCTGTCACGGTTAAGTGAGAGCACTAACAGAACCAGAGCTTTGATACCAACTGAAGGTGAGAAAAACACTTAGAAGGGAGGGGGGTTGAATAAGAGTTTTAAAACAACTTTGGTAGATAGAAAAAATAACACAATATTTTTATCCTGGTTCATTTGAACTCAAACTAATCCAGTCCATCCTACCCAGGTGATTTTCCTTTCTCAACAAGGACTTAATCCACTATATCAAACTTGATTACAGTGTAAACCACTAAGACAACTGTCTTAGTCTTCTCAAGAAAATCTGACCACAACTTAGTCTTCTCAAGGAAATATTTTACAAAGATAAACTAAACAAATTTGTGTTTAAGGTTTTGCTTCTAGCAAGCTATATCACAACAGTGATGTTTACACAAAATTAAGAACAAACATAAAAACTGTTAAGCTTTGAAGAATATTTGAATGAGAGCTTGTAAGTAGGTTTTCTTTCAATTGATTCGCCAACGTTGGAAAGATACTGAAGCTTGTTTAAATACTACTTCAAGTCCTTCTCTCAAAGACTGTGCATTGTTGCACGTTTTGCAGCCTCTGTTGCCTTTTTTTTCCTCTATTGACTTTTCCTTTCCAGGAAGAGGAATGTTCAGACAGGTGCTTTGTGTCTGAATTCTTGTGTCATGCATAAATGAGGAATAGTGCCGTTGGAGCAGACGTTGGGATTAGCAACAGAACTTTTCTTTGAGCTGGCATCTTTTCAACTGGTTATACTATCATCAGATCCTCTGATGTAGTTCTTTGTTCTTCATATCAGAGTCTTGCAGCAATAGTGCTTTAAGCGTGAATGTTACAATCAGTGCATAGTTGAATATCAGAGCCTCTGTACTTGCAGCGTAAAGTACATCCAGTTTCACTCAAAGTCACCTGTAGCAGATCAGAGTCTCTTCAAGCAGCGCTCAGAGTCTTCTAAAATGTTGCTTCTGACACTCAGAGTCTTAACGTTTTTTTCACTTACAGATGTAATATTTGCTTCCAGATGAATATATAATTTAAGATCTGAAACAAAATTACTTAAACACAATTAGAGTATATAGTTCCTCTATGCAAAATTTCATTTATGTTATCATCAAAACAATGCGATATATTAAAGACCAATCTGTGTTCTAACATTGAGAACGGCCACGGTGAAGTCAAAATATTCAACGGTGCCGGAGGTACATGCATTTTGTCGACATAGGCCTGGAAGTTGTGACACTTTCTAGCGTATCGGATGTAATATGATTCCATAGTTAATCGGTAATATCCAGCCCTCAAGATTTTCTTGGACATGGCATAACCGTTGGCATGTGTTTTGAACGTCCCTTCATGAATCTCCTGGAGTAACATGTCTGCTTCATGTTTATCAACACATCTAAGAAAAACCATGTCGTGATTTCATTTGTATAGCACGTCATTGCTGATGAAGAACATGGATGCCAGTCTTCTCAAAGTCCTTTTGTCCAGATAAGAAGCATTTGCTAAATACTCTTGCGTGAGAAAATAATTCTTGATGTCGTGAAACCAAGGCTTTTCATCAGTCTCATCTTCTTTAATCACCAGACAGTAGGCGGGTTCAATTCTACGTTCAATTCGAATGAGTGGCACTTCATTGACAAATTTGACCTTCCACATGGATGCTAGCATGGCTAAGGTGTCAGCAATATGATTCTCGGACCTCGGAACATGTTCGAACTTGATCTCATCGAAGTATTTAATCAACTCCACAATTTAGGCTCTATAAGGGACTAGCTTCTCATTCTTGGTTTCCCGTTCACCTTTCACTTGATAGATAACCAAAGCTAAATCTCCGCTTACTTCAAGAAGTTTTATTCGGAGGTCGATAGCTGCTTCAAGGCCAAGGATGCATGCTTCATATTCGACGACATTGTTCGTACATTCAAAGTCTAACCTTGTTGTAAATGGGGTATAACCACCTTTTGGATTCATCAAAACGGCGTCTATTCCATGCCCATTGTAATTGGAGGAACCATCAAACATCATCTTCCACCAGAGACCCGGTTCGGGACCTTTCTCGGGCTCTGGCTCTTCGAAATCTTTTACCCACATAATGTCTTCGTCCGGAAAGTCAAACTTGAGAGGCTCGTAATCTTCGACCGGTTGGTCCGCAAGATAATCTGACAAGATACTTCCTTTGATAGCTTTATGTGGTATAGTACCAGTGTCATACCCTAAATTTGCCCACCTCTTTTTTTTTATCAAAGGCATTGGTACGAGCCATCAGGTGGGTGTTGTTATCACAAAGCTATCAAAGAATCATCAGAGGAAGTTCATAAGAAGCATGAGAAAAAAAGCCTGTTGGGTGTCTCAGAGGTCATGGTGGAGTTGGAATGATCACCCAGTTCATCTGCACAATGCCCAAGCAAAAAGGGGAAATTAGGGTTTCGCACAGTCAAAAGTCGAGGTGTCAATGGTTTGATCAGTCAATGTCTTGATTTAATCCTCCATGAAACAAGGTCAATGATACTACATTGGGTCAAGTATGAACCCAATTGGAGGTTGACACCGAAAGATTAAAGACAGTGCCGTTCAGGATCCCCGATTAGGATTTTTCGATCGGGAAAAGTCAACTGTAGTTTGACTTTTGTTTTGAAAGGTGTTCCAATGATGAAAATCTGGTCCATAAGGTTTATATGGCTTAGTGAAGTCCATTCAAGAAGATTCAAGACCTCGGGAGTCCCAAAACATCAACAGTCGACTCGGTAGCCACCGATTGATCGTACAGTTGACCGAAAAGTCAACTCTTCACTCATAAGGAATTTGAGTTCAAGATGTGAATAAAAAATGTTCCTTATGTCATATTACACCTGCCCATAAAATTTCATGACCATTGGATCAAGGGTTGAGGTGTAATTGCAAAAGTCGGGAATTAGGGTTTCGAATGGGGCAAGACCATAACTCCTCAACCACACATCCAATTGAGTTGGTTCAAAGCTCATTAGAAATCTCTTGACAAGTCCTAAAAAAGTCCCAAAGTGGTCCATGATCATAAAATGCATAGATTAGGAGTTATGACCAAATTCATTTCAAGAAGGGAAAATAACTTAGAAACAATTTCACTTTTAGGCTTGTGTTTCAGCAACTTTGAGAGGTCTTTTGACCTAGTTTCAGTGGGAATTTGAAAATCCCAAAAACATGAAAGTTGTATAGCTACATGAGGTCTTTCTAAAATGTGGTAGAACTCCTCAATGGCATTTGTTAGCTGAGAGTTATGGATCATGAAAGTTGAGGCTGCCACACTTGAAGTCACCATTCCAACTTTTTCTCAAATTCAAATTTCAACAACTTGGACCACCCTCAGCCATTGGATCATGCTTCATTCTGATAATTAAAGGTTTATATGAGTGAAAATGCAGGAGAAATGACAGAAATTGAAGAAAGGAGCAAGTTGCAAGCAAGTTGTATTAAAATAATCAAAGAAATCCAAGAGAAGAAAGAGAAACTTTATGGCTCCAAACTGTAGCAGCTATGAGATCTGCACTCTAGGCACTATTCAGTCACCTCACACAACCCATTCCACTTGAGTTCTTGCTTGCATTGAGCCAAGAGCATGATGGATGAAGATGTCTCAAGATTTTGTGGAAGATTTTCTCCAAATTTCCCTCCAAAGGCCAATGCAACCAAATCTGCCCCAAGCTCCTCATGGCCTATAAATAGAGACTTCTTCACACTCTCCAAAATACACCAGAGCTATCAAGAATACATAGAAACTCATAGCTTCCTCATTTCCTTCCTTGCTTGAAAGTGCATAAATTCTCAAAATCACAAAAATCACCATTTTCCACTTTTCATGCCATTTCTTGTTCCAAACACCAAAACACTTCAAAGACCACATACACACCCTTAAAATGGCCATTTGAAACTGTTCCCATCATTACTTTCATAAAAAAACTCATCAATCTAAAAGTCAACCTTCATACCTCCATATTTTGACTTTATGCACTTTGGGAGCCAAGTCTCTACTTAAGGCCTTTCCTACCACCTCAACACCCTCAACACCTCACATATACCTTGTTTCAACTGTCCAAAGGCTCAAAAACCAACTGGGAGGTTCATTACTCAAACTATCCTTAAGGTTGCTTATTGCTTCAAGAGGAAGCAAACTCCAAATTTGTGCCAAAGAAGAGGATCTTTGGGTTTCTTTGCTTTCTAGCTTGCTCAAGAGAGTTGACAAGAGGTATGTAATGCTCAACCTCCTCACTATACATACATTGTCATGTTTTGTAATTTTGAATTTCTGTTTTGAGAAGCATAGTCATGCTGTCCCAAAATTGCTCTTTGTCAAGAGCTTGTGTTTATTGCTATGTTCTTGCTTTTGTTAAAGTATATTGTTCATGAGTGATATTTGTTGATGATATGCTATCAAGGATGAGCTTTGTATATTGATTACAACTGTTTTGAGGAATTTGTCCATAAGAGTAGCTTTAGAGGTTTTAATATGAAATGTTGGTGTGTTGATACAAATCTGTTAGCTTTTGATTGTTGTTGTAGCTTGTTAGTTACTTCATGAGGTACCTCTGCCCATAGGTCATGTATGAACTTAGAAGGGCTGTTGTTTCACAACTGTGATGTTGGTGTTGATTGCTATACCATTTTCATGAATGTTGTGCTAAGATAGTATGCAACTGCTTGTTTCACACTCAACTATAATGTTTCATCTCAATTGATTGTGATGTGTGTGTGCCAATTTCATGACCTGAATCCATTCAAATCTGAACTGTAATAGCTTGTTGTCAAACAGTTTTTTTTGCAAATCACAGCCACACACAATATACATTTCCCATGTTGAAACATTTTTGAGTAATTTTTGAGCATGAAATCATCTGTTGACACATTTGAAAAGTGTATGTAATGTGCATTTGATCTGGACCTACTGCATCTTGAACTTTGACAGCTTGTATCACATTCATACTTTGGTTTGCAACCAATATACCTTTTTCTGTTTGGTGTTGATTTGAACTGATCCTGGAGCATAAAACTATCCTTTGGCATATATGTGATGTGTATGTGTCATTGGTTTAGCATGAGTCTCATTATTTGGAAAATACCATGCTCCACCATCAATTTGTTTCAAGACAGTTTTGTGCATATCAACCAACATACAAATTTCTACTTTGATTGCAATATGCCTGAACTTTGAGTATGACCTCATTTATTTTTCATGTTTGTGATATGTGTATGTTAATTTCTTGACATGAAACCACTCATTGTTGACTGAACTAGCTTGCGTTATCCTCTTGCTGTCAAACATTTTTCTTTGCAAACCACAGCTGCACACACACCATGCTTACATTCTGTTTGAGTTGTTTTGGATTGTTTCATGAGCATTAGATCCTTAGTTAACATGATTAGGGCTTGTGTGTGTACGAACCAGACCTCATCATGAATGTTGTGCCAATCTATACCTCATCCTACCATGACAGCCTGCTTACCATGTATACCATGCTTGCAACTTTTGAACCAATTCTTGTTGTGTGCATTTTATGTTCATTCTTGAGTTGTCGAATCATCCATGGTTACATTTGAAACTTGTGTGTGGTGATTATTTGGTCTAAAGTTGTTCCAACCATGTCCTAATTTCCTTTATGCATTTCATTTGCAAATGAGCAACTAGCATACCATTTTCATTTCTGCTTGGTTTGTGCTTGGCCTTGAAGTATAGAAACACTTATTGACATGTTTTTGGTTTGTGTGTAAAGGTTGTTCAACCTGAATGTGCTTAATTCTTGACATAGCTTTCAAAATGCATTTTTCAGTTTTCACATGGCATTTCTATGACAGTTCTGCTTGGTTTATGATCTTGGCATTTTATTTGCTGCTATCTTATTGTTCATTGCATTTCAAGTAGTGTAGGGTGAGATTTCATGATTTGTTGTTGATTTGATCAAAGTTTGAGATGCATCCATAATTGGCCTTTTGATTAAAAATCTGGACAGCAGGGCCACTTTGGCCTTGGCCTGCTGCTTGTCTGCTATTTCTGATCAATCTTTGATCCCCTCAATACCACATTTGAGACCAGCCATAATTGGTGTATGTTGTAACAGTGTGGTGTGTGTAAGGTTTTTGACTCATGGCATTGGATTGATGAGCTGTTTGTTGGAATACCAAGCCTAGTCTAAGCCATTCTCCCAATTGGTAATTTGGCAGTCATGGTGATTCATAACAGGACTGAGACCATTGAGTAAGGTGTCTAAAACTTACTCTGACCCTCACCTATCTTGAATTGCATCTGTTATGGTTAAAAGGTATTAAGAGTCCTCTTGAATTTCAAACTCCCATGGGCTGCCAGCATTTTGACAGGCTGGTCAGATTTTATTTATATGTGTGTTGCTGTCATAGGATGAGAGTTTAGCTTGAGTTGTCTCAGGCCTGTTGTGCTTTGTCTAGATGTTGTAGGCAGTTTGTTTGAGGCTCTGAGGATGAGGACTCAGTAGGAGTTTTTGGCCTGTGTAGGTTCATGTTGTCATCATAGGTTTGTTCCTATTCAGGCTAGATTTTGACTTGGAAATTCAAGGAGTTAGTTACTGCCAAGACCAGTTATGGCAGGTCTTGTTGTTTAGCATTTGCTTTGGGAGCATACAGTGTGTTGTATACTTTGATCAAGCCTGCCCTCTTTAAGAGTTTTGCTTAACCTATGCCTGTTGACATGAACAAATGATATCCATGTTATTTTGGCATCATGGGTTGTCAGCATGAATTTTTGGTATGAAGAATTTGTGGAGTTTGTGAAATATGAGGTTGTTGCATTGAAATTGTTTTCAACTGAGATGACCATAACTGATTGTGAATATGAATGTACCTTCCATGTATACTCCATGTATGTGTGAACCATGACCTAAGCCTGTTTTGGGAGTTTACTGCATTTTGTCCTACCATAGCTGCCATCAACATATCTTTTTTTGTTTTAAGTTTTTCCCAGCTGATCTCTGATCATAGAACCATTGGTTAACATATTTAGAATTGGTGTGTGGTGTTAGCATGAGCCAACATGTCCTATATTTTGCAAATCAGTTTTACACTCTCAACTATGTGTTTGCTAGCATACCAATTTCTGTTTTGAATGATGTGTGATTAAGCCATGAATCCTAAAATATCTGTTGACATGTTTGTATTTGGTAGATGATGTGTGTGTGAACTGAATCTCCATTTGCATTTTGACAGTCTTGCACTTTCATACCATAATTGCAACCTTGGAACCACTTTCTTTTTTACTTGATTTGTAATTGTTTATTAAGTGTGGAAACTTCAATCAGTCCATTTGAAGATTGTGTGTGATGTTTATGTGACCTGAACTTTCTTAATTCATACCATGAAGTTCATTTTACATCTCAAACACAATTCCACCATTTTGCAACTCATATGTCATTCTTTCATTCCAAGTGTTTTTGATCAAACCTTCTAATGAAGTGGAATATGAATAGACCCTCACCTGTGTATATCTGCACCTGTTTTGGTCTGTTTGCTCCAATTTGCATCTCATACCAATTTCATCATTGATTGCAATTCACATACCATATTCTTGTTCTGTTGTTTTTTGGACAAACTATCTGTTGAGACACATTCCTTATCATGTTTAGAGTTTGCTCAAACCAGTTCCTACCAATAAGTGCATATGTCTTGGCCTGTTGAACTCAAATTGCACTTCAAAGACCTCATGTGCATCTTCAATCGTATTTTGAATTGTGGGAATAATTTGGAAAAACTAATAATTCCACTGTGTTCCTCATCAAAAATCAATCAGTTTTGACTAAAATTTCATGAAAAAAGGTTAAGTTTTGACAAAGTTAGAGAGAAAACGCATTTTTGAAGTTTCACTTGTTTGGCCTTGGTTTCTTGCCCAGAATTTTACTCAAGTTAGCCTTATCTTTTTTTTGGGTGGCTAAATACACGGATGTATCGCCACCCCAGTGGTTATAACATGCGCCTTTCACCTCACATGCCAGGGTTCGATCCTCACTGATGACCCATTTTGTTCTTTTTTATTTCATTAGTCATGTTTATTTTATTTTTCTTCTTCTTCCCCTCCTTTCAACGCGCGCACAGTGCCCAAGTGGCTAGGTGCTGGTTTGTGAACCAAAAAGGCCTGAGTTCAACCCCCTCCCATGGCATTTATTTTTTATCACTTGTTTCATTTATTTATTTTCATGAAATTCAATGAATCACAACTTTTGCATGCTTTATTATTTTCAGTTTGTTCTTTTTGCAAAATGTTCGTATTGTTGTCTAGTTTCATGTTGAGAGAAAATATTTGAAATTGTTCATGATTATAATCACTTTTTCCTACTTGTAAGTTGGCTCCCTTTAGGTTTGTTACCTTGATTCTTGTTGAAATTTCTCTTGAACCATGTTTGGCTTATCTTGTAAGATTTGTTTGTGATTGATTCCTATGTGTTAGTTAACATGTTAGGGTTTGCCTTCCTTTGGTTGTCACTATGAGCTTTTGTGCTTTTTCCTAAAACCTCGGCTCCACACCGAGTCCATTTTCAAACCATTTCTTTCTCATAAAAACCTCGGCCCCGTACCGAGTGCATTTTCAAAACACTTTTGATAATAAATCGATCTATCTTTGTATCGAACTAAAGAGAGAGGATTAAGTGTAGACTTATTCCTCTCCGAGTATCAAGATATTCACTGTAGTGTGGGTGGTCTCGATACTCGTCTTTTAATACGAAGACGCGCCTTTATTCACCACCTCTCATTCCCACAACTTCTCTCCGCAACCTTTCTCACCTAAAAACCTCGGTCCCGTACCGAGTGCATTTTCAAACTTCATTTCGTAAAAAAAACTTGAATGGTCGTGGAGTGGTTAGGCGTAGGCCTTCTCCTATCCCGAGTGCTGACATTTACCGTAGGGTTTACAGTCGCAAGGCACTTACCATTCAAAACCAAAAATACTTTAATAAGAAGAACGAAGTTCTCTTAGCATTGAATTAAAGGGAGAGGATTGAGTGTAGACTCCTTCCTCTGCGAGTGTCAGGATACTCACTATAGTGTGTGTGGTCTTGATACTCGTCTTTTAACACGAAGACGCTACGTTCGCCACACCGTTTCATAACAAAAACTTTGAGATAAAAAACTCGGTACTACCCGTAGGGGTTACTATCCGAGGATTTGTCTCACCCCTAAAAAACAATTCAACCAATCAAATGTGACTTCTTGCCTCGCATGGCGAAAATTAATCAATATTTCAAAAAGGATATGTTACGTCCGTTCTACCGCAAACAGGTAACGCTTAAGTCTCCTCACATGCGAGCAGCAAAAACACCTAAACTGCTAGAATGCGCACGATAATATTATCCATAAAAACATTAAAAAACTGTAGGCCGAACTACGGCTGCTCTGATTCTTTACTTCTTTCAAGTAAAGATACGTAGGCACAAGGGCCACAATCCTTGCCGAGCACATTCCCCCATATTTGTAGTTCCCCGAACTACGTCGACTCTGACTTTCTCACATCTATTGAGAATACGTAGGCATAGGACCGCGAAGTCCTACCGAGTCTGTTCTTTCTCTTTTCTCCCCCGTTATTCCTCCTTTCTTAGCTCATAAACCCTCTTTCTTTACCCTTTGGAAAACACTTTTATAGCATAATATTTAAAGCAAATAAATTCACACATTCGAAAAACAAATGGTTCCCATCGAGTACGATGGATGCGAGGGGTGCTAATACCTTCCCCTTGCATAACCGGCTTCCGAACCCGTTCTTGGTTGCGAGACCATCTTATCCTTTCTTTTCTTAAGGTTTTCTCGATATTTTCCTTTCCCCTCATGGGATAAATAAAGTTCGGTGGCGACTCTTCTGTCCTTTCTTTTTTGCCTCCCCGTCGTTGCACGATGCATTTTTCGAGTAGCGACAACTGGATGTCATATTCTGATAACAACATGTGCCAACGAGCAAGTCTCCCTGTCTGAGCAGGTTTTTCGAAAATGTACTTTATTGGATCCATCTTTGAAATCAACAAGGTAGTATGACACATCATGTATTGCTTGAGACGCCTAGCAGCCCATGCTAGCGCACAATAAGTCTTCTTCAAAAGTGAGTATATGTTCACACAATCAGTAAATTTCTTGCTCAGATAGTATATGGCATGTTCCTTTCGTCCGGTCTCATCGTGTTGCCCAAGTACACAACCCATTGACTTCTCCAAAACATTAAGGTACATGAAGAGTGGTCTTCTAGGAACAGGAGGGATCAAGATAAGAGGTTCTTGCAAATAATCCTTAATCTTTTCAAACGCATGCTGACAATCAGGATTCCAATCAACAATCAGACCTTTGCAAAGCAACTTGAATATCGGCTCACAAGTAGCAGTCATGTTAGAGATAAACCTGGAAATGTAATTCAAACGTCCAAGAAAACCTCTGACTTGGGTTTCGGTCTGCGGAGCCGGCATGTCTTGAATGGCTCAGAATTTATCAGGGTGTTCCTTGATTCCTCGTTGGCTGACGATGAAACCAAGTAGCTTTCCAGATCTGACACCAAAAGTACACTTAGCGGGATTTAGTTTCAACTGATATTTTCGGAGTCGTTCAAACAGTTTTAACAGATGAACCAAATGTTCCTCTTCGTTATGAGATTTGGCCATCATATCATCCACATACACTTCGATCTCTTTGTGCATCGTGTCATGAAAGAGAGCCGTCATAGCATGTTGATAGGTTGCCCCTGCGTTCTTCAAACCGAAGGGCATAAATTTATAACAGAAGGTTCCCCAAGGAGTATTGAATGTAGTCTTTTCTCTGTCAGCAAGATCCATCTTGATCTGATTATAACCGAAGAAACCATCCATGAATGAGAAAACTGCAAAACTAGTTGTATTATCGACAAGGGTATTAATATGAGGCGAAAGGAAATCGTCTTTCGAATTAGCTTTGTTCAGATCCCTGTAATCTACACACATTCTGACTTTACCGTCCTTTTTGGGCACTAGAACGATGTTGGCCACCCAATCAGGGTACTTCACAACTACAAGGAAACCTGCATCCAACTGTTTCTTAACCTAATCTCGAATCTTCAAAGCCATGTCAGGTCTCGTTCTTCGAAGTTTCTGCTTGACAAGCGGACATTCTAGCTTAAGCGGTAGCTTGTGAACTACAATATCTGTGTCTAAACCGGGTATATCTTGATACGACCATGCAAACACGTCAACATATTCCTTCAACAGCTAGACCAATCTCTGCTTGACCTTAGCCCCAAGTACTGCACCTATCTTGACCTCTTTCTTGTCTTCATTTGTGCTGAGATTAATCGAATCTACCCGCTCCTTGTGCGGTTGAAGCTTTGTGTACTCGTACTCAACCAATCTTGTCAGTTTCACAGGTACTTCAAAGTCCTCTTCAGCCTCATCTTCAGCTTGGTAAATGGGTGAATCCCAATCAGGAGAGACGATAGAGTCATTGGATTCAACAAGGGTTGTAATATCATTTGCAACGGGAAAAATAATAGGAATCTCTATAGCCTCCCAGTTGCTCAAAGCTACATCGCTCTTGAATACTAGGTTGCTCAGATATTTGTCTTCATCATAGCCACTGATGGCATTGACTTGGAAACCTCTGCTGACAAAAACTTCTTGAAAAAACTTCGGACGCCCTTCGACATTTGTAGAAGCTTTATCATGAGTTGGTCTATAATCCAACCCGTGGCGATCATTCTTGGTCTTGACGTTGATTATCTCTCCCCAACCTTCAGGAATGCCCCTGTCAATTATTAATCTGGTACTCTTTAAGGATGCAAAAGATGGATTACTCTGGCCTTCCACAGTCTCTTCGACCTCCACTAACACAGCATTGGCGATCTCAAGTGCTTGGAAAGAAGTTTCCAACGCGTCTTCATCGGCCTCAATATAACGGAACGAAGATAAATTACTGACCATTAAGTCCTCCTCACCATGTATAATAACCATCTTACCATCAACTACAAACTTCATCTTTTGGTGCAAGGTAGAAGTCACTGCCCCAGCGGCGTGGATCCAAGGTCTTCCTAGTAGACAATTATAATTGGGGTTGATATCTATGACTTGGAAAGTGATATTGAAAACATGCGGACCAATCAGAATCAGAAGTTCCACTTCTCCAATTACAGCTCTACGAGAACCATCAAACGCCTTGACAATCAACGAAGTAGGCTTCACCATAGTCTCTTTATAGGCCAACTTGCTAAGTTATCCAAAAGCACCCTGGCTAAATTATCCTCTTGACACTTCGCTGATATGTGCAAAGCACGGTTGTGATTCAGGCCCTCTTTCGGTAGTTCTTCATTGTTGAAGCTGAGAGTATTACAGGCGGTAATATTGGCGATTACGCTACCAAACTGACCGGTAGTAATATCTTGAGCGACATGAGCTTGCGTCAATACTTTCTATGGAGCAGCCCTATGAGCGGGTGAATTCAATAACAGAGACAAAACAGAGATCTTTGAAGGAGTCTGATGAAGCTGATCAATAACTTTGTAGTCACTTTTCCTGATGATCCTTAAGAATTCAACATCTTCATCATTATTGGCTGCCTCTTTATTTTTATCTCTGGCAGGCACAACAGTATTAGTAGTTGTCTCTTTAGGTGGAGCCTCATCAAAACGGGGAGTGTACACGCGACCACTGCGGGTCATCTTGCTTGCCCCAGCTATATTAGTCACACTTTCACCATCAACCTTCACTTCTTCTCTTGGAATGACTTTCCCGGATTCTTTGTCAATTGTAGTTATATCATACTTCCAAGGTACTGCTTTGGGATCACTGAATGGAAATGGACTCGGTTTTTGGATAATCAATGGTTTAGGCTGGTCCACTGTTGGAGTAACAGGAGTCGGTATACTGAACACTGGCATGACAGAATTTGGTGCTGGCTGATTAAACACTGGTATCCTACCCCTTGGTTCGGGCAAGTTGAAGGTAGGCTCAATTGCGGCTACTTCTTTCGCCTGGTTAACTACTTGCAGAAAACCATCCTCAATCAATCTCTGAACGTCTTTCCGAACCATAACACAACCCTTATCACATCCCTTACAGCTCGTACAACCGATATGGGAAACAGATACTAGGCCTGCTTCGAACAACTTTGAATGGAACGCCTTGAGAGGTGTCTTGATCTGGGCTACATCAAGGATAAAATTCTCTTTCGACGAACTATCAATGGCATTAACAACCCCATGGTCAGGCAAAGGGTTACTTTTGACATTGGGCGGAGGATCGTTGAACGACAAAATCTTCTTCTCCAACAGATCCCTGACAATGTTTTTCAAAGCATAACAGTTCTCCAAATCGTGACCTGGCGCGCCCTCATGAAATAAACAATGAACTGTGGTGTTGTAGTTAACTGGCAAAGGATTCGGAGGCGAACCCAACGCTCGGGTGGTAACCAAACCTCGCTGCACTAAGTAAGGGTACAACTCGGTGAACGTCATTGGAATCGGCGGACAAGGCTTGTGTGGTCTCCTCGGAGCACTTTGGCGAGGTGCCTGATTCCTCGGTTGTTGATTTTCCGGAGCGTTGGATGCTTGTTGATGATTCGGTGGAGGCTGCTGATAAATCGGAGGCAGATAAACAGGAGCCTGCTGCATAGGCTGGTAAGCAGGAGCTTGAGGAGCCTGTTGACTAAAAGACGGTGCAACATCGGCCATGTATGGTGGTGGTGCATACTGAACCGGGTAACCTTGTGGTTGAGCGTACTGTGGTGGATATTGATACTGCCTATTCCTTCTCTTATCTGTAGACACAACATGAGTCTCTCCTTCTTTCTTTTTTTGAGGATTGAAGGAAGACTTCTTGGCTTGGTCCTTCGAACTCGTACTGCTGGAACCGCTAGACATTTTTCCATTTTTCATGGCCAATTCAACCTTTACTCCAACAACAACAATATCAACAAAATTCGTGGTTACACTACTCACCATCCTTTCATAGAACTCAGGACGAATGGTGTCAACAAACCAGTTAGCTAATTCTTTATCAGTCAATGGAGGTTCAACCTGGGAAGCAATTTCTCTCCATCTTTGGGCATATTCTTTGAAGGTCTCAGAATTTTTCTGTGTCATACTCAAAAGTTGTCTCCTGTCAAGAGCCAAGTCCATGTTGTACTTATAGTGCTTAATAAAAGCGTCAGACAAATCCTGAAAAGACATGATGCGAGATTGGTCCAATGTCAAATACCACTTCGACGAAGCACCTTTCAGACTGTCTTGAAAGCAGTGAATCATCAATTTGTCTTTTTCCACGTGGGCAGCCATCCTGCGGTAGTACATTATTAAATGACTCTTCGGGCAAGTAGTCCCTTCATAGTAGTCAAAGTTCGGAGTCTTAAACTTTGGCGGAATGACTAAACCGGAAACCAAACAGATGTCTCTAGCAGCAGCACACAAGATCTGGTCTCCTTCCATCTTTGTCAATCTTTTATCAATAGTAACAACTTCCTCACGAAGCCTATCACGCGGCTGGTACCCTTCATCATTATCATCCAGAATTTCATAAATGGGCTCATTAAGATAAGGCCGCACATGAGTGTGGACATTAGCTTGTTTGAAGGTAGGGACCACCTTTGGAGGCTTAGGAACCAAAGGCACAGTCTGTTGAACATTCTGTATAACGGGCATGGCTTGTTGACCACTTTGTACAACAGGCATAGTTTGTTGAACTGACGTAACAACAGGCGGATGTATGAAGCTCTGCGAAAGACCATAAGGAAACAAATTCTCAACTGTAACAACCGGCGGAGGGTCTGCGACGGTAGCAGCGATCTTAGAGACCACGGTAGGTTGAGTATCCATCTTTGCATTGATAACCTGGAGTAATTCCATGATTGTTCCTACATTCCCTCGAAGGTCTTCTAGTTCGTTGTTGACGCGATCCATTTCTTGAGCATGCTCTTCCATCCTTCTTTGAGCTTGGGCTCTAGTGTTGTATCGACTAAGGGTGACGAAGCTGGAAGGCGAGAGAATCGAGTATGAGAAAACCGGGAGACACGGGAAATGCAAAATATGATGCAAAATGCGAATGAAATGACTTTATGGAATTCAAAATATTTACGAATATTGCTGAATAACGAAAATAAATAATCGATTACAATAATAAATAAAGTCTTTAATGGAAACAACTAGACAAAAACTAATGATGACCCTAAGGAAGCATTATCCACAACTTCGACGAGTAGGTGGAGAATCAGAGGGAAATAAATCCTTGTAGAGTCTTCTCTTCTTGTCGGAAAGTGCTTCTTTGTTCCTCGACTGAAGCTGCTTTTGAAGTTCATCGTACTCGCTGACCATCACCTGGTATTTGTTCTTCCATATTTCTGCTTCATGTTGAGCTTTCTTCAAAGCGACCTTTAACGTTTCAGCCTCGGACATGAAATATTGGACAGGTTCCTCTCTTGGAGGTAAAGGATCTTGGCGAGGATAGGGCATCTTCAATTTGATAGCTCTTTCTCGGACCCACTGAAGATAAGGTTCCATAGACACACAATTCGGTTTTCCCAGACTTTCTCGACCTTTCCTATGCAGATGTTTCCAAGAAGATATAATTTGATCTTGAAGTTCTTTGTTGTCTTCGAAGAAGATCTTCTCTACATAGATACTTTTAGGTGGTTCCTTCAAGGGATACCCTAACTGTCGGCGAGCTAGGACTAGATTGTAGCTTATTCCTCCATTAAAACCGAGTAAAGGCATGTTAGCGAAGTCTCCACAACCATCAATGAGTAATATTCCATCATACATGCGGTTGTACCAATCAATATCGGAGTGAGTTAAAGCCATAACCTTTGGTGACCAACGTCCTTGAGTGGGACTCCAAAAAGGACCGGACTTAGGCAAGTGTGAAACAAACCACTTGTACAATAATGGCACACAACAGGTAATCATCCCTCCACCATGGAGGTTTTGTAGATGGACTGAATGATAAGTGTTACCTAATAAGGTTGGTACTGGATTCCTTCGCATAAAGATCTTGATGGCATTAAGGTCCATAAATCCTTCAAAACTAGGGAAAAACAACACTCCATAGATAAGCAAGGCAAGGATCGTCTCGAAGGTGGGCATGCTCAAATAGTTGGCATAATATTCGGCTTTCTCCATTAGGAACTTTGTAGGTAACCCAAAAGCTTCACCCTTATGAGTCATGTTCTCCTTAATGTCAGATACCTTCAAACATGTGGCTTTAGCAATATCCTGCTCTTTAGGGTCCTTCTCCAAGAAAGGTAAAGGCGTCTTATCCAAAATAGGCAGCCCTACAAGCTGAGAATATTCTTCCAAAGTAGGTAATAACTGATAGTCAGGAAATGTGAAGCAATGATAGTCGGGATCATAGAATTGTAGCAAAACCGACAGAAGTCCTTCGTTCACTTTATATTCCAATAAAGATAACAACCTTCCATACTGGTTTCTAAATCCGTCTTGATCTTTGATTAAAGATCCTAGCTTCCTTAGGTCATCTAGCTTAGGAATTTTAAAAGTATATTTCAAAGTTTTTCTTCTATTGTAATCCATAGTATCCTGCAATATCCATAAATAAAAGTTGAATTCCATGAAATGTAATACAATGTGATGTTTTATGGATTCAATGCAGATAAACAGAGTCCTAGGTTAAAGGTATGTACAAGGAGTTAGGGTATACCCTTCCCAAAAGGTATGTACTAAGGTTAGTTGTACCTACCAAACAAGATTCTAAAGAAGTTCCCAAAGTCATCAGCCCTTCCTTTGGGTATTACCTACCTTCCGACTGACTCGGGGGTCGATAATATTCTCAAGAGAACCTCTTTTCATTGTAGTATCGCGTAGCAACTATTGTAGGACTACTCCCACATAGTTCCCGCACTACGTCCGATATAAGGCAAAGAGGTGTTAAGGTACTACGAACCTCAATATCATAGACTCCTTTCCAAAAATAGTAAAAATTTTCACGACTACTCGTTAAACTAAATTATCTTATGGAAGAGTCTTAATCGAGCGGTGATTTTCAAATTTCCTTGGTCAGGACTCACTCCTTATAAGTGTTGCTACTGCGAAAAACGAGGCTGACAAAACAGAAGAGTCGCCACCTTTCATTATTTATCCCTCAGAACGGGAAAGGAAACAATCAGAAAAAACCTGACGAGAAGGTATAAGACAAGGTCATCGCAACTAATGTCTGGATTCGGGAGTCGGTTACGTAAGGGGAAGATATTAGCACCCCTCACGTCCATCGTACTCGATGGGATCCATGCTCGCTGTGTTTATCTGACGGGTTTGTTACATCTATCTACGCTAAAGGTCTGGTCTGAAAAGAAAATAAAATGACTCGGCAGAACACAACAGTTCTATGCCTACATATTCCCGTCTGGAACGAGAAATCAGAGTCAACGTAGTTCGCCTAACTACGGGGGGAAGGTTGCTCGCCAAGACATCGCGTCTTGTGCCTACGTTCTTTCACACAGCGCGAAAGATCAGAGCAAACGTAGTTCGAGACACAACAAACACAAGTTTGTCTTTTTTATCCGAGTAGGGTTAACAGACAGTACCAGCAGTTTGGTGTATGCAACTCGCTCAACAGAGACTTAGGCATTTACCGTTTGCGGTAGAACCGGGAGTTAACAAAACTCTCCTTCTGAAAAAGGGTTTCCAAGAATTAAGGGTCCAAGAGGACAAAAAGATTTTGATCTTTGTTTTCTGTTTTTTTAGAAGAAGTATCTTTTATGGATGTTTGCAACTGATATCGCACTAGAGACTATGACCTGAGAGTGAATGTGTCGCATGTCACCCAAAGGGTGCCATACTAAACATTCAGACTGCTGAAAAGAAACTCTCCAAAAATCCTTTCTCAAGTAGCTTAAGGCTCGTAGCGTACGACGTCAATTAACCATTATTACTGTATTTTGATTTTGTTTGAAGATGAGAAGAGAAAAGACGCACTAAAGAGGAATTGATCCAATCCTAAAGTTGTCATGCAAAATTGATCCTATGGTTGAGGTTAGGTGGGAAGCTAACTAATGTTATCATGCATGGTTAGAACCCTAATGTCTGTCATAACTTCTCTTGAATAAGAGAAGTCAAAGTTCCTAGGGGAACATGGCAAAGGAAAGCAACAGCAACAGAAAAACTGTAAAGAAATAACTATAAGGAAACAACTGTAAGTAAAATGCATGCAATGCAACAAACAAGCAGAAGGAGCCAAGCTCAAGTTCTAGAGCAAGCAAGCCCAAAGGAAACACACAAAACACAGGCAAGGGAGACAAACTCAACCTTAACCCAGCAAGCAAAGCCAATCAATAACAACCAAGCAGAGGGAGCCAGACTCAACCTCTAAATGCAGACAAGAAAATGGAGCTAATCTCAACCTTTAGGATGCTCCTAGACCTAGAATCATCTATATGAGAACCTAGTCTAATGCAGCACACCACACAGTCACACAAGCAACAGTCAAGCAATCAAAAGAAAAGCAGACAAACAGCTCAACAGCAAAGCAGATAAACAACAAGACAAACAACAGTCTGTAAACAAAAAACTTCAAGCCCAAACCATCTTCAAGAGAAGGAAATCTCCACCTTCAAGCTCCAACAAGAGAAGAGAGAGTTAACATCAAGATTATTGATTGATGATGGGAAGCAGGATGGAAACCAAAGGAATCCAGCCTGGCACTCAACCATGCATCTGAGATAGGCATCCTCAAAGGTTCTACCTCTTGTGAAATGCCACACATCCTTCCAAAGGAAAGATGATGATTTCACCTAGGGACCTTGAATCATAGGATGGGAATGGAAAGCAATCAAAGCAATCCATGTTTATTTGAATAAAGAGAAAGCAAACTAAGCTCTTCCTAACCCTAATTGAACAAGCTCAAAGAAAGCTACTAAAAGAAGGTCTAAACACCAAATCAAACACCAACATCAAGAAAACAGAAGCTTATACATGTCTAAAGCACCATCAAAGAAGATTAACAAACCTATTATGAACTAAAGGCAACCATTAAGGTCATTCTAAAGCAAGTGCTATGTTGAAAGCAACTTAAAACTAGCCTAAGTATTAAATCTATGAAAAATATCAAAACATCTCCTAAAATCTTATAAAATTTTCTAAGGGATCCTAAACATGTTATTGAGCTATGGGAAAAGGATCAGAACCTTAATCTAAAGGGAAGGCACATAAAGAAACCCTAGATCACAAGGTATCAAATGAAAACCCTAAAATGGAAGGTCTAAAGATCCTAATCCAAAACAGAACCTAATATTGTTTAAAAAATCTAAATTAAATCCTATGGGATCATGCATCTCTAATCTACCAACTAGCCAAAAATCAGCCCCAAATTCAATACCAATTGAAATAACAAAAATCAGAAAGAAGATGGATCAAAAATGCAAAATTAAAGAAATAGCAAAAATGAGAAAATGCCAAATAAATTGAAAAATAAGAAAAAATGAAATATTAAAGCATCATAAAATCAAGAATAAAATCAGGAGCATAGACATATTTTTATTTTATTTTTCTGATGAATATTGAAATTAAAATGAATTTTAGAATGTAAATGAATTAAAATAAAAAAGAAAATCAATTAAACAAAATTTAAATGCTGAATTAAATGAGGCGCGTTGGATGGAGTGACTGGTCAAGCTAATCTGAGGTCTCACAGGCTGCCACCTCAATTAATGGAACGCAGCGTTTCATAACCAAAACTCAAATTCTGAAATTAAAACATGGTCGTCGGATTTGCATACAAAGTCCAGTTTTCAGGATGATCCAAGGGTGCACACTTCATCTTCCTCGTTTGAATTCCATTTGGAGGGAGAATTGCAGAGGTGAACCAGACGGTGGTCTGGTGACCGCGCCACCGTCTTTTCCGGCGAACACTCATTTGCAGGTCATCAAACCTCAACAAACCTTACACAGATCCACTCCAAATCTCATGCTGATCTCAAATATGACCTCCAAATCTCCTAATTCTCAACAGAAATTAAAACACGATGGAGACCTTAAAATTCACATAATTCTGAAATCTCACCAATCCTTAATCTAAAACCATAGATCTTCTCCTTATGCTTCACTGATCATCCTAAACCATTTAGATCATGTTGAATCCTTAAGATCAGGCAAAACAAACTCCAAACATAAATCACATCTCATCCTAATTTGTCTCTAAAATCTCAATTTGTGATCCAAAATCCATCTAGTAACCTTCCTAAAGCCTAACCACATGTCAAAATATGCTAGATCATGATAAAACTAGTGCAATCGTGAAAAATAAAAACCTGGAATGTAGCTTGAAATTTAAGTATCTGCAGAGTGATTCTTGGCTCCAACTTGTGCAGATCTACTCAATTAAGTATGCTGAAGATGTTTCAATCCAAGAATTGCCTTGATTTGCTTTGGAAATGAAATTACGATTTTCACTTCTCCTCTTGAAACTCCAACTTCAATCTTTGGCTATGGCATGAAATGAACTCCAAACTTGCTCTGAATCAATCATAGAACTTATATAGAAGTGATTTGTGGGCTTTGAAGGTCCAATGGAGGCCCAAATCAGAATATCCAATTTTCAAATTTCCTCCAAAAGCTGAACAATGGAGTGCATGAATTTTGGCTCAAAACTTCCCTTGGAAGCTTCAATTCAATTGCTTGTGGTCTGGTGAGAGTGTAAAGATTGATTGGAGAGCTCAAACTCCTCTCATGACCAAGTTTGGATGTGTTGCTTATTCATGAAGTTACAAGTCAAACCACCATGAAATAAGCCTCAAGTGAAAATTCTAATAACTTCAAAGTGTATAGAATGATTTTTCTGATTAAAATGAGTACTCACTTGGCCTTGTATGAACACAAATGAATTAATCTTGAATTTTTCACTTAAATACCTTTAAATTCCCCCTTTCCCAAATTTCTCAAACCAAGTCTCACCCTAAGCCAAATAAATTCATCATGAGGACATGGTTGACATAAAAACATCATTTTAAGCAAGTTTTGTGTTGAACAAAACTTCATTTGAAGTTTGCAAGATAGTGAAAATGACCTATAATGCCAAATGACCTATAATCTCACTTTCCCCAAAATACCCCTAACTTGTAAACCTCATAACTTGAGTTCTACAAGTCAGATGGAAGACTTCTAGTACAATTTGGAAAGCTAAGATCAAGACCTAAAAATTTCATGTTGCCCAAAAGTTCCTGAGAAACACCCTTCTAGGTCAAAAGTTCTTTGGAAGTTGGTGAACTTTCACAGACAAATTTCACATTCCCCAGATGACCAGTAACTTATCTGGACCATAACTTGAGTTCTATAAATCCCATGGAGCACTTCTAGTACTCAAATTAAAGCTAAGAGAATGCTCTACAAGTTTCATGTTGGCCAAAAGTGGATATGAAACTTGCATCTTGAGATGAGTGGTCTTGAAGTTAGGCACTAAATAGGGGATTTTACCCTGAGAACCCTAATTTAGCAACTCCTCACGCTTTGAATTCTTCTTGGATTGACCTCGGAATATCATATCATGTGTCTCAACATAACTCTCCATGATTACAAAGACTTAGAAATGAGATTTAACCATCTTCAATTGCACAGTTGACTTAGGATTACTCAGATGAAAACCCTAAATGCAACACCCTCAACTATGGCTCTGGCACAATGACTTGATTGAACTCCAACATGACCCTCAAGGCACACTATGAGCTCTATCCACACCCTCTCTCCTTGATCAAGGCTCCACAACCCCCTGATGGTCTTCAATTGGTCCTCAGATTAGGAGATCAACCCCATACAAACAACTGACTCTCTCAAGAACACAACCCTCTTCCTGATGACTTTGGTGACTTCTCAAGCTTGAATAAGACCTCTAGATAGGCTCCTCTGGATATAAACCACACTTGATCCCCTGCAAAAATGAACAATGCTATGCTATGCAAATGTTAGATCAATGATATGCCAATGCAATGAAACATAAACCAAGTAAGCAAAAGGTTAGGAAAATTTTGGGGTGCAACAGCTGCCCCTATTCAAGCGGCTTGAACCTGACTGGATGAAAAGCGAACGGCTTTCAGGAAATCAAGGTAGGAGACGGTTGAATACCAAAGAACCCGGAAATTTTCTAACCAAAGAAATAAACTGCACTAACTGCTTGGGGAAAAATATCCAGACAATTGAAACCGGTTGTCACAGCAACAACTGATCAATCATCTGATACAGAACCTGATTTCATCATCAACCACCTGTGTGATGCCACAGGCACTGAATCATAAGTCAACTTCAAATATATATGCTACGTAAAGCGCGTCATCCCTGTACTATCCGGGATCTTCCATTTCCGAAGAAACGGGCATCGCACTAAATAAAAGCGCGGTATCCCTATACTATTCGGGATCTTCCATTTCCGAAGAAACGAGCATCGCACCAAATAAAAGTGCGGTGCTGTCAATGTACTATCTTTTGAATTTCCATTTCCAAGAAACAGGTATACGCTACGTAAAGCGAGCCATCCCTGTACTATCCGAGATCTTCCATTTCCGAAGAAACGGGCATCGCACTAAATAAAAGTGCGGTATCCCTCCGAAGACTTGAACAAGCAACTGCGGGGAAAATATGGCAACAACTCCAAAGTCTAATTATGAAGCCGTTTAATGCGGACAACAACTCCAAAGTCTAATTATGAAGCCGTTTAATGCTGACGTAACAGCTACTCGAGGAAACTCTGCCGAACTCCAAAGTCTAATTATGAAGCCCTCCAGAACTCTTCCGGGGAAATTCTGACAACAACTTCAAAGTATAATTATGAAGCCGTTTAATGCTGACATAACAACAATTCAAGGAAAACTCTGTCGAACTCCAAAGTCTAATCATGAAGCCCTCCAGAACTCTTCCGAGTAAATTCTGACAACAACTTCAAAGTCTAATTATGAAGCCGTGTAATGCTGACGTAACAGCCACTCGAGGAAAATTCCGCTGGGGAATTCCTGACAACAACTCCAAAGTCTAATTATGAAGCCGTTTAATGTTGACGTAACAACAATCTGAGGAGAACTCTGCCGGGGAAATTCTGACGTCAACTGCCAGACATTAACCTTGACGACGAGTACTGACCTCAACCGTCTAATCCCTGAAATTTTATTTTGAAATGCTGACGTGACAGTAACCCGAGGAAAACTCCGCTGGGGAAGAAGAATAGAAACTTAATCAAGCACCTCTGGTGAGGGAACACATGACAGGACGAACGTTATCATCACATATCTCATGCCAAGAATTTGAATATCCGAAAACCACCCTGCATAAGAATTCCAATTACCTGCAGGGAAGAACGCCTGAAAACAAAGAGGTAACCCACCTGGCTTATGTTTTAAAATGCATAAGTTTGAGAAATGGCGTAATGCTCCATACGTCATGGAAATGCTACGCGTTTGGATAGATGCAAATATGATGATATATGCAAGATGCAAATGCAGGCTCGGGCTGCTAGAGAAAAGCTGGATACAGAAACGCTTCAGCAAAATAAATGCTGAAGACAAAGCCAACTCCGTCGGGGATAACTGGGTATCACAGAATTATTCCAGCAAAATAAATGCTGAAAAGGTGAACCGACTCCGCGGGGGGAAGTAACAATCCTGCTAGGGGGTAGTTTTACGATCCGGAGTTACGAACTCTGCTGAGGATGATCAACCTATTGGAGGAAAGATAACCTGCCAGAGAATAGAAAGAGCCATCTTGCGCAAGGATGATCTTTTCAAACCATGGACAACCTGGTTGTGCCCTGTGGGGATTAAAGGTACACACGACCACCACTGGGGATGCACATCACTGCCTGACTGTTTGCTAACTCACATCCAACTCTTCTAGGGATAGAGATACGACTTCCATCTGCTGGGGAGGAATAAGTTTCACCTAGAGCATGCTCCTACGTTAAGGGACTCTGGCTGGGGAAACATGATCCCTTAGCTGTTTGCTGCGAAGGTAACGACCCTGCAAAATATGAGCAACAACAAGATATCCTATACAAAAGGAAATACCCAAGTCAATAGTCGTGACAATTTCTCAATCAATTCAAAGTTTTAACAATTATTGGTCGAGGCCTGCAAGTTTATGCACGTGCAAGTTTATCAAAAACATCGGCATTTTCCACAAACAAAACAGTAAAAGTTAAAACAAGAACAAACATCAACTACTGAATAGTATGCGTTTATTGATAACGGGCCTGTAAATAGGCAAAGCTTTGTACAATGGATGCAACTCCTGAAATGAGGAAGCTATAAAAATAAATACAAATATGTACAGAGGTACAAAGGAATTTGTATACATGTCGGCAACGTGGTACAGACGAACAACATGAGCTGATCCTCATATGACTCGCCTGACTCTGACGCTTTCCCGATACTCCATCCTCGGAAGAGATTGACTTGGATAATTGACCCTCAGGTACTCCCAAACCACTAAGCAATGCAGTATCAAACTCGGACCGCAGTCATTTGCTTTTTCAATCCCTAACTTTTGCCTGAATCGCCCTTTGCGGGTTTTCGATTCACCGGGATACCCTTTTTTGCCGAAGTCGCCTTCTCAGGTTTTCGACTTCGCGGGTGTACATCTTTTCAATTTTATCCCTAATTTTTTCCCGAACCTTTTCTTTTTCTTTTTGGTTCACCGGGATGCCCCATTTTTGCCTGAACTCTCTTTTTTCTGTCCAGCGGGTCTCTTTAAGAAAAGTATTTTTTAACTGCGTCCAAGTTCACAGGGGATGAAAAATCCTCGCCATCCATGGTGGACAACAGTAAGGCTCCTCCGAATAAGACCTTTCGAACGATATATGGACCTTCATAGTTGGGAGTCCATTTGTCCCTGTAATCTGATTGTGGTGGGAGAATCTTCTTCAGCACAATATCGCCCGTCTGAAAGCTTCGAGGGCGCACCTTCTTGTCAAAAGCTTTCTTCAACTGACTCTGATATAACCGTTGTACGATAACCGTGTAAAGCGAAGGGCAACATCTCGTGCCAGTCTTTGTATGTCACAACCATCTTCTGAACTATCTTCTTGATGTTCTTATTGGCCGCTTCGACAACGCCATTCATCTTGGGCCGATAGGGAGATAAATTATGATGCTCAATCTTGAAATTCTTGCACAATTCCTTCATCATCTTGTTATTCAGGTTTGAACCATTGTCGGTAATGATTCTTTCAGAAATACCGTAACGACAGATGATATCCTTTTTGATAAACCGGGCTACTACTTGCTTGGTAACATTAGCGTAAGACACTACTTCGAACCATTTGGTGAAGTAATCGATAGCTACCAAGATGAACCGATGTCCGTTGGATGCAGTGGGCTCAATTTTTCCGATCATATCAATGCCCCACATGGAGAACGGCCACGGGGATGCCATAACATTCAAAGGGCTTGGCGGCACCTGAATCTTGTCTGCATAAATCTGGCATTTATGGCACTTCTTTGCAAACTTAAAGCAATCTCTTTCCATCGTCAGCCAATAATACCATGCCCGTAATAACTTTCGAGACATAGCATGTCCGTCGGCGTGCGTGCCAAAGGTTCCCTCGTGAACTTCCTCCATAAGCGGGTTAGCTTCTTTCTCATCCACACATCGCAAGAACACCAAATCATGTTTTCTCCTATACAGAACACCATCCGAATTCAAGTAGAAATTGCCAGCCAATCTCCTAAGAGTCTTCTTATCACAGCTGGATGCCCCAGTCGGATACTCTTGGTTCATTAGGAAATTCTGGATATCAACATACACGGCTTGCCATCGGAAGCTTCCTCAATGGCGAATATGAAGGTGGGCCTATCAAGGCGAGAGATAACGATTCTGGGAGCATCATTCCAGAAGTTAACCTTGTACATTAAAGACAACATCGCAAGAGCGTCAACCATCTGATTTTCTGCCCGGAGCACATGGTGAAACTCTACTTTGTCAAAGAAAGGCAACAACCTCCTCGCATAATTCATATACGGTATCGGATTAGGCTGACGAGTCTCCCATTCTCCCTTGATCTGGTTCACGATTAGCGTGGAGTCTCCATACACATCAAGATTTTTAATCCTCAAATCAATAGCCTCCTCGAGACCCATGATACACGCCTCATATTCAGCCTCATTATTGGTAACTGGAAATGTCAGTCTGGCAATGAACGGGATGTGCGTCCCATGGGGAGTCGTGATGATTGCCCCAATTCCACTTCCATATGAATTAACAGCACCATCAAAAATCAATTGCCATTGAGAACTTCGCTCAGGGCCTTCACCATGCAACGACTCTTCGCATTCTTTCATCTTTAAGTACATGATATCCTCGTCAGGAAAATAAAACTTCATTGGCTGGTAATCATCAATTCGCTGCTCAGCCAGGTACTCTGACAATACGCTACCTTTGATAGCCTTTTGCAAGACATACTGTATATCATACTCAGTCAGTACCATCTGCATCGGGCAATCCTTCCTGAAAGTGCCTGTTTTTCAAAGACATATTTGATCGGATCCATCTTCGAAATCATCATGGCTGTATGATTTAGCATGTATTATCTCATACGTTTGGCAGCCCAAGCGAGTGCACAACACGTCTTTTCGAGCATTGAGTACCGGGATTCACAATCTGTGAACTTTTTACTCAAGTAATATATCGCATGCTCTTTTCGTCCAGTCTCGTCGTGTTGACCGAGGACACAACCCATACTGTTCTCCAGAACCGTCAAGTACATGACTAGTGGTCTCCCGGCTACTGGGGGTATCAAGATCGGAGGTTCCTGCAAGTAATCTTTTATTCTTTCGAACGCCTTCTGACGATTTTCATTCCAGACAATCGCATAATCTTTTTTCAACAATTTAAACATGGGCTCACACGTGGCTGTAAGGTGAGATATGAATCGGGTAATATAGTTCAACCTCCCCAAAAAGCCACGAACCACTTTCTCCGTTTTTGGCGCTCGCATTGCTTGTATCGCTTTTATTTTAGCAGGATCAACCTCAATTCCTTTTTCACTAACAATGAACCCCAACAGCTTTCCAGATCTCACCCCGAAGGTGCACTTATTAGGATTCAGCCTCAGCCTGAATTTTCTAAGCCTCTCAAACAATTTTAGAAGATTCACCAGATGCTCTTCCTTCGTCTGGGATTTGGCAATCATATCGTTAACATAGACCTCGATCTCTTTATGCATCATGTCATGAAAGAGCGTCATCATAGCATGTTGATATGTTGCCCCAGCGTTCTTCAAACCAAAGGACATCACTTTGTAGCAAAACGTTCCCCACGGGGTAATGAAAGTTGTTTTCTCCATATCCTCTGGCGCCATCTTAATCTGATTATAGCTCGAAAAGCCGTCCATAAAGGAAAACACAGAGAATTGAGCAGTATTGTCGACCAACACGTCAATATGAGGAAGCGGGAAGTCGTCCTTAGGGCTCGCCTTGTTCAGATCCCGATAGTCGATGCACATCCACACCTTACCGTCTTTCTTTGGTATAGGCACTATATTGGCGACCCAAGGAGGGTAAGTCGTAACAAATAGAAAACTGGCGTCCCACTGTTTCTGCACTTCCTCTTTAATCTTTACGGCCATATCTGGTTTTATTCTTCTGAGCTTTTGCTTGACTGACGGACAGTCTTCACGCAATGGCAAGAGGTGGACCACAATATCAGTGTCTAGCCCAGGCATATCTTCATAAGACCAAGCAAAGATGTCACTATACTCTCGAAGCATCTCGACAAGTCTGCTTGATATCGCTCTGCAGCGCAGCCCCTATCCAGATATTTCTGACAATCTCTTCTGAACCCAAATTAATGATCTTAATATCCTCCTGATGAGGCAGAATGATTCTCTCTTCTTGTTTCAAAAGACAAGTCAGCTCTTTTGGTAAGTCGTCGTCCTCAGGAATCTCTTCTTCGGCTTTAAATATCAGATGCTCAAATTCGAAGCGAGTCATAGGGAGTTCTTGATTGGTGTCATCTGAAATATGGATCCTGCAAGAGAAAGGGTTGGATGCTTCAAATGATATGCAAACGAAGCACACGACCACATTGCCATTTTATTGTAAAAACAAAACAGAAAAACAGGGATCACAAAATTTGCATGAGGAAAACGCCTTTATTTGATGGTTAAAACAAAGCATACACATAAACAAGTAGGCCCTGAAATAAAATCACTATGCCCCAGGTAGGACACAGGATTGTACAATAATCGAAAAACAAGGCATTACTGTTTCGACGTCACTTGAATAAAGTCCTGGATAGACCAGTTGCATAGGCTCTGTCCTGGATTGCTGGGCTTGATCCATGAATCCATGTTGCAGTCGCTATCTCCATCTTCACTGTCAGACACAGCACTGATCGTCTCAAAGCTGACTCCTCCTGGAGTAAACACAAGCGGCCCTTTGAACCTTGGTGCGCTCTGTGAAGCAGATGATGACAACGGGCGGTACCCCAAGTCAAACTTGTCCTGCTTAACAGGAATCTCCAGAACTTGACCCCAACCTTTGGTCTCTCCGGCCTGAACTACCGCTTGGGCTTCTTTGTACGACGACATAGCCACTTCTGGTCCACTTCTTATGATAGGAGATTTGTCTCTGATCTGCACTCCTTCAAAAGCTTGGCACAATGTCTCATGGATCTCCCCATCCACTTCGACATATTTGAATGACGACAGGTGACTGACCAAGATATCTTCCTCCCTGCATATGGTGACAATGCTACCACCGACCATATATTTAAGCTTTTGGTGCAACGTAGACGTTACAGCCCCTGCGGTGTGAATCCAAGGTCGTCCGAGCAAACAGCTGTAAGCGGGCTGAATGTCCATGATATAAAACACAGTGTCAAATGTTGCACCCTAATTTTTGACCATAAGATCCCCACTCTTTTGGCGCATTTTCTATTGTTATTTGACTTTATTTTAATATTTATATTTTTTTTTATGGCTAACCAACTCATGCAGATACAGTGATTTCAGATGGAGATAATATTCACTCTCCCAATTCAAGTATTCCAAGACATGATCAGTTGAGCTTTGTTTCCTATTGATTATAAGGTTTTCTATTGATTCTCCCTCAACATCTTTCAGAAGCTTCAACATCTACTCCAAGAGAGAAGTTAATTTTGTTTTTATGACAAGAAGATTTTCAAGTTCTTAAATTTAGGAGTTAAGTCCAAGTCACATAGAAGGTGGCAAATTCTGTGGATTTAATAGGGCATTAATTGATACTCCATACATAGAACCTAAAGAAGACACTCACATATCAAAAGAAGACTTGAAGGATTCACTTAAATCCACTGCGTTATCAAGGTTACTCAAAAAGTTGTAGTGTGCGAACTTTCATAATTAAATACCAAATCACCATAAGGTCTTAGAAGTAAGACAAGATATGAGAGTTTTACATTTATTTTGCTTTGATACAAGTATTTGAAACATAAATACAAGGGTCAGAACTTTGCAATTTTCAAAAACCTATCCTAAAGAGAATCCTCCTGTTGCAACCTTGCCAATTCAACTACATAGGGATGATATCTCCATGTTCATGGCCTTTCCTAGCGCAGTGTGTCGAATCCCATTTGTTTTTCTAAGCCCCTAAATGCAGCATCGAGCTACGAGTATGCCGGAGCCACCAGAGAATGTCACCTATTACAATGAAGCAAATACATCGATTAACATCTCCATATTTCATTCAAGACATCATACTATTGATTATGATTTATCAAAGACCCACATCAATGGCCAATTCCATTCACAAGCCTGTCCTATTGCTTTTACTACACTTTCAAAAAGGAAAGGAGTACATAACGAGTATGATTTGCGTGTTACCGTTAATACCTTACGACCTCTTCCCCTGTCCAAGAACAACTTCAGGGCCAATTTTACTTCATCAAGGCAGGTAACCACGGTTTCTTGGCAAAATCCACAAGGGTAACAAGGATAACCTGTCAACACCATCATAACGACGCACTGTCAAAGATGGATTTGAATTCATTAAAGAAGATTAGAACAACTATATACAATGAAGAACCCAAGTTATACTTGCTATCCGAGCTGCTACGATCCCCGTTTCATCTCAGCAAATACCAGAGTACCGGCGGAAACGAGTTGAGAGGAAGTTTTCGTCAATCTGCACATAAAGAGAAGACAATTAAAGATATGGCTATTCGAAGTACAAATTCTCGAGTTTTTTAGAAATCTACTTCTGAAAAAAAAACCTTATGTTAATCTCAGAGTATTCAACTTAATGAACCATTGATATTGCAGGCATCCCAGTATGACATAACCGGCTGCAATGATGTTTCCTTCCGAATTCAACTCCGATGTGGACCGCAAACCAAAACCTGTCAAAGCAACAAACTAATAATCAGAACAACCTAACTGAAATATTTGACAGTGCTCAACATATCAATCATTTTTCAAAACATTCTGTTCTATATCTATTCATAAATTAAATTTTGAAGCATCTTATTATTGTTTGCATCATTGGGTGAATCATCTATTGTTAAAGTACACCAGGAATGGATGATCAATTATGGAATCACATACACAAACAATTCTGAGATGGCGAAATGCTTACAGATATTCAAAATGGACTTAGAAATACAGAAGTTCAATAATGAAGAGAAATCTGCTCAGTTCATGTTCCATTAAATCAGTCTGAAAAATCATAAGTTGAAACTTAATTAAGAGGAAATTCTGAATAAAAGGCATGAGTAAACCTTTGAATTTGAAGGATGCTACTAAGAGGAGTTGTCAAGCCACCTATCTCTCCGCGTTTGTCCTTCACGTACCACTCTCAATCAACGTTTATTGGTCGCGATCCTCTCGACAGCAATACCATCACTTGTTGCTCGTTCGGGGTGACCACAAAACTTCCGGCTTCTAAGTTGTGGCAAAGACCTGGAACAAATATGGATGAAAACAGAATAAGGCACAACCAATAATAAGAGCATTTAACATTTAACAAGAATGAACTGAAAAAAGCTAAGAAGAAGAGATTGAACAAAGTTCAGCCCTCAGTTAAACATCATAATGGGCACAAGTCAATACCTTTTCTTCCGCCTTTTCTGAAGATGCTAATTCGTTGTCGGTGGGGTGCCTTGATGCGCAACGACACGAAGTATCTCACAGCAGCTTTCGGTTTACAACATGTTCTCTTTGCCATTCACTCTTTAGAAGATGCAAATATCCCCCAACCTTACTGAATCAGACATCATGGCCATTTAGAAGATTGTGATGCGGAAGCTGAAACTACAACGGCCGCTTCTGCCGTTGCTCTGGCTGCCATTGGGAGTAGTGAGACCGTTGGAATAGGTCGGACTTTTGTTCTGTCTCGGTCTCAGATGCTAAGGTTTTGTAGCTGAAGATATTGATAGGGTGGTAGCAGGAGTAGGTCGTGAGCAACAATCTGCTAGCCAATCTAGATGTGAGGAGCCCCTTAGTGTATCTCTTCCTACTGATTTATCTGTTGAGACACCACCAATTTCGTTGTGGCTTGCTTCACCAAATGTACAGAATCCTTCAAGCCAGAATCCTCAGGCCCCCTACATGATGGATCAAAGCAAAACAGTTTGTCAGCTATCACAATCGTTTTTTTACAAAGCATAACAACTTTAAATTGAATCGAGAAAAAAAAAGGAAATTTAACAACCATGAGAGGTTTTCTCAGGTTTACAACCAACGCATTCGAGAAAATCCCAGTTATAAGAAGTTTCCTAATCAAGAATCAGCAATAAGTCTCACACCAAATCAAAGCAGACATGATCATTGAAAAAAGGGAATGGTTATCGAATCGTACAAAGTGAATTTCAAATCATAACCAGTACAGTCAAACAATTTCAGACCAAGATGGAAACAATTTAAGTGCAAAATCAACATTCATAGCGACAATAAGTGTCAAAATCATATTTCCCAAACAATTTCAGCCCAAGAAGGAAAGTTATTCAAAGTGAAATCCATACTGAAATATCATTTCATTCAACGCAAGAAATCATTGTTTCCATAACGATCCCAGACACGATAATTCGAATTTGGAAACTCCCTTTTTTCAATCATAACAAAATGTTTTCCTTCCAAATACAATTCAACAACATTCACTCCAAGAGTCAGAAGTTAATATGTAAAACCTATAAAGAGAGATGAGGGGGGATACACAGGAGATACACGCAGAAATTCAGCACCAACCATTCGTAATCCCCAATCACAAATTCACAACCACAAAAAACACTCTCGACAGAAATACACAAACATTCACCGAAACCCACAAACAGTCATAGAGAGAATTCACAACAATTTATACCTAAACCCTAAGACCCCAAATTCAAAGGAGATCCCAAATTAAAAAGACCTAAAACTACAGAAAATCAAAGAGGGTTTGAAAGAACTCATCTGTTCATCTTTGTTGCACCCCAAAATTGGCCCAACATTTCTTTACCTAGCTTATGTTTCATTTAATTCACATTAGCATTATCATTTGCATTTCATTGACATGTATGCAGGAGATCAAGAGGTATGATTACCAATCAAGAGCTATACAAGACTGTGAGGCTAGCTAAGAAGGTTATTCAGATGTTTAAGGGTTGATATCCTTGTCAGAGAAGTTAAAAGAGCCTCAGAGAGAGTAATTGAAACCAAGAGGGTGTGTCTCCTAGCTTGAGAGTTGTGGAAAGACATCAGATGATTCTGAAGCCATGAAGTTGGACTTGAGGTCTTGAGAGAGCTCATAAGAAGTGTTGAAGATCACTTTGAGGCCTAGAGAGGTCATTGTGCAAGATTAAGAAGCCTCAGCCATGATGGGTGCAGCTAGGGTTTGACTGGGTCAACCCTAAGTCAACTGATGATTTGAAGAAGGTTGAGACCTAATCCAAGAGCCATGTGATCATGGATTGATTCATTGAGATGTTATAAGGATGATTCCAAGGTTAACTCATCATGATTGAAGAGTTTGAGAAGTTTCAAGCTAGGGTTTCTAAGACTTGATAGTGTAAAATCCCCTAGCTTGACCCCTATCTTCAAGGCAATTTAATTCAAGATATGAGTGTCATCTCATCTTGACCCCAACATGAATGTTGTAGAGCATGATCTTAGATTTAATTTGAGTGCTAGAAGTCCTTGATAGGATTTGTAGAACTCAAGTTATGACTTTGACAAGTTACAGGTCATCTGAGGTATGTGAATTTGGAGCTTGAAAGTTGTCCAACTTGCATGAAACCTTTGCCCTAGAAGGATGATTCCTATGAACTTTTGGTCAACATGAATGTTGTTCCTTATTCTCTTAGCTTTCTATAGAGTACTAGAAGTCCTTGATAGGATTTGTAGAACTCAAGTTATGGCTTTGACAAGTCAAGGGTATTTTGGTCATTTGGAGATTATAGGTCATTTCAACCATAAGGCCATAACTCCTATTTCCAAGCTTCAAATGGGAAAATGTTCAACATAAAACTTATTCAAAATGATGTTTTAAGGCTAGCCAAGAGGTCATGAGAGGTTGGAATTGCTTGTAGCTCAAAATCACAAAAATGGCTTAAAATAAGGATGAATTTCAAATGAACCAAAGATGGAAATTGGTATTTTTGATCTACATGTCCAAACCAAGCCATGTAATATGTCATTTTGATTCTAAAACACATTTTAAGAACATTGGTTTTGCCACAATTTTGACTTGAGGCTTAACTTGTGGACTTGCTTTGAAAAGTAGTTACTTACATCATAAGTAACCATTGCCAAACCAAAATTCAAGGCATGACCAAGGATCCTTTCAATCCAAACACTTTGATAATCTCATTTGGAGAGAATTTGGATGAAAAGCATGATGAGTACAAGCTGCCATCATGAGCTGTTATGAAGATACCATGAGATTGAAATTTCCATGAAGTGAGATATTGAATTCCTCATTAGAAGGATCTAGAGCTTTCTAGATCATCCCTACATGTTCTATATAAGCATATGAGGTGATCCAAGGCCAAGGTTAGTGATAATTGAAGGAGAGAATAGAGATTGAGATTGAATTTTTCTTGCTTGCAACTGAATTCGGTTACACCATTTTCTTCACTTTCCATCCATTTTCTTGATTGCAATCACTTCCATGGATGCTAGTGAATGATTCCAGATCATAATCCAGGCAAATTCGTGGCTGAATAGTGTTCTTGATCTCAGATTTTGTCACCTGCAACTCAGAATCGAATCCAGGAATTGAAGCCATTTCAATCAAGTTTGTTGCATACAGAAGCTTGATTGTGCTCCATTGAAGGGATCTGCAAGCTCTTGAAGGTTGAGTTGAAGGTTTGATACCTCTGTTTGCTTGAGTTTACCGAGTCAGTAACTTTCAATCTCCAGCTTGAATTAGGTAGAATTAAGAAGAATTATTGTGTTAGATGCATTGTGGAATGGTGTAGGAAGGTTTTCAGATCATTAATTTGAGGATTAGTGACCAATTAGGGTTGTTACCATTTTCGGTTGAGATGGTGTTCTTGCGAACCTTGAGGATTTAGATTGAATTAAGGGCATGAATGGATTCCTTGTGAGATTTGGGACAAGATTCATCAAGGAATCGTGGCCTATGGTGGATTCTATAGCAAGTTAGGGTTGTGAGATGATGACCAGAGAATGTCACTGGCGGTGACTATGGCGCGCAGGTGACCTGAGTTTCAGGGATTCAAATTGGGGAAGACGACTTGATAGCCATCAGATTGTGGTTGGACATTGACTGAAGGCATGATCCAACGGCCATGGATTGGTTTCAATTTGTGAAGGACTCTGAATCACATTGCAACGCCGCGCTTCATTTAAGTTGTGGTTTTGGGCTTAAGTCAGAATTGATAACCACACCCCCTTTGTGGCCCAAATCCTAAAATGAACTGAATGACCTTGCTATCTACACCACGCATGTGTTTATTTTCCTTGGATTTTCTTTTATTTTCCATTTTATTCATGGTTATTGATTAATTCATAAAAAATGGAAAAATAGCTCAATTAATCCCATTCTTTTTGCTATGGATTCATGATTGAATCTAGTATTTTTTAGATAAAAAATATTATTATTTCATGCATTTTATGATTTTATGGGAATTTTTACATTTTAATTGATATTAAAATGATCATGTTTGATGCTTGATTTTGTGAATTTGGTTTGATCATGTGAGGATGATTTTGGCCTTGATTTTTTGTGAGTAGTTAGCATAGATATGCATGCTCCCTATAGATTTTTCTCACATTTTTGTGATGAATGTAAGTGGTAGTTTTAGGTTGAGAACTTAAGAGCTCCATTTTTAGGGTTTATGGTTGATACCTTTCGATTTAGGACTTAATATTAGGACTTAATAGATGATTTAGTCCCTGGTTTTTGTATGAGGTATTATTGATTGAATTAGGATCCCTTAAGAATTTTTGTAGGAATTTACAAGGTAGTTTACTATTTTTGTTTGATTTTAGTTTAGATGCTAGCTTTAGATGATTCTAATGCACTAATTCAACTAGAATGACTTCTTTAGTTCCCTTAGACTAGGGTTTTGTTGCTCTTGCTCTTGGTTGATGTTGAAGGCAAGTTGAAGATGCAATGGATTGTTTGAAGAAGCTTGGATGTGAAGATCTCCCCTTCTTTTGGTGTAGTGTTGATTAGGTTAAGATTAGGGTTTGTAGGCAGAGCTTCTAGATAGATTTTCTTCCTTCATAAACATGGAAGATGTTGACCACTTCCATTATTCCCTATGATGTAAGGTCCCCTTGTAAAGGCCTCATCCCTACTTTGGTAGGATGTGTGGCTCTTTACAAGTTGGTAGAACCTTTGAGGGTCCCTTTCTCTGATGATAGGATGCTTAGTGGTGACCTTTGGTCTTCACTCTGCTACCAATCACCCAAACTTTGCTCTTGATGGATGCATCTTTCTCCCTTGTTAGAGGATGAAGTTCCTTTCTTGAAGAATATTTAAGGCTAGAAGTTGATGCTTCTTTGTGTTTGAAGATTGCCCTTAAGAGCTGAAACTTGTGGATCAGGAAGAGCAAGTTGATACTTGTAAGGAGGAGAGGGCTGAAGCCTGAAGACCAAGTTGACACTTGTGAAGAAGATTCAATTGGGATTGAGTGAAGAGTTGAGGCTTGAGGAATAAAGGATAAGTTGATACTTATGTTGAGGCATTGAGAGCCTGAGGGAGCCAAGTTGATGCTTGATATTAGGGTTGAAGCCTGAAAGTGGAATTTACTGGAGAGCTGAAGCTTGAAGAAGAATAAGTTGATACTTATGTTTGATGTGTTAGAAGCTTGTAGGAGCAAGTTGATACTTGCTATTGAAGATGAAAGCCTTGAAGGGTGGTTGAAGATTGATGACTAAACTGCTGTCAAAGATTGCTTTGCTGTGAAGCTGTTGATTTGCTTTCTTGTCTGTCTGTCTGCTTTCTTTTCTGTATTGGTGTGACTTGTGTGATTTGCTTGATGCATTAGAATAAGTCCATGTTTAGACTGATTTAAGCTAGGAGCATGATTGCACTAGAGGTTGAGTTGCTCCCTCTGCTTGTATTTTTACTATATGGCTTTGCTTGCGGGTATTCGGTAGAGCCCTGCTCCCTTGCCTATGTGGTTTGTTATTTGCTTGATAGCATGTTATTCCTTTGTATGATTACAGTTATTCTATTTTGCCTGATGGCATTTTATCTTTGTTTCATTTCTTCTGTATGATTGCAGTTATTCATATCTGGCTTGAGGTTGAGATGAGCTTGTGGAGGCTGACGCCCCACACACATTTCCTCCCTCACTTGCATTGCATGCATTTTACAGTCGTTTACTGTTTATTGTTTAAGCTGATGCTTTATCTGTTTCTGTTTACCATTGACATGATTCCTTAGGACTCTCATTTCCTTTGATAAGGAAGTGATGATGGAACTTTAGGTTGAAACCTATGCATGATAACTTCTAGGAGTTCCCTGTTTCAAACTTCAACCATAGGATGAATCCTTGGCATGACAACATTAGGACTTGATAGTCTCCCCTTAGTTGTCCCTCTCTCTTCTCATCTCAAAACAAATTAAAATACAGTAATAAAGGTTAACTGACGTCGTACGTTACGAGCCTTAAGCTATCTGAGAAAGGATTGTTGGAGAGTTTCTTTTCAACAATCTGAATGTTTAGTATGGCACCCTTTGGGTGACATGCGACACATTCACTCTCAGGTCATAGTCTCTAGTGCGATATTAGTTGCAAACATCCATAAAAAACAGTTCTTTCGTAAAAGACAGAAAACAAACTTCAAACCTTTTTGCCCCGTGGGCCCATAATTCAAAGGAAGCTTTTCTGAAGAAAAGAGTGTCGTTAACTCCCAGTTCTACCGCAAACGATAACGCCTAAGTCTCCAAGGGTCGAGCTGCGTACACCAAACTGCTGGAACTGTTTGTTAACCCTACTCAAAAAAACAGATGAATCTGAATCCCCGTAATCCGTCTTATCCCGAACTACGTAAGCTCTGATCTCTCATACCTGTTGAGAGTACGTAGGCACAATACTGATGTATTGGCGAGCCACCTTCCCCATAACCCATAGTTAGTCGAACTACGTTGACTCTGATTTCTCATTCTCTGATGAGAATACGTAGGCACAAAGTTAGACGCTTTGCCGAGTCATTTTCTTTTCTTTCTAGACCAGCCTTGATAGGTAGATAGTAAACCAACCCGTCAGATAAACATAAAAAAGCGTGGATCCCATCGAGTACGATGGAAATGAGGGGTGATAATACCTTCCCCTTGCGTAACCAACTCCCGAACCCAGACAACGGTTGCGATGACCTTGTCTTATACCTTTTCGTCAGGTTTTTTCGATCGTTTCCTTTCCCGTTTCGAGGGATAAATAACGAAAGGTGGCGACTCTTCTATTTTTCCGGCACCTTATTTTCGCGGAAGCGACAGCTGGCGAGTCTGCTAGGGACTTGATAGTTTCCTGGGATCCAACATCCCTTATGCGAGTCAGTTTGGGGATCCAACGTCCCCTGCGAGAGTCAATCCTAGCGTTTGTATGATTACTTGTTGGGTTGTGTTTATTTATCGCATTTTATTTCCCG
>OZ012741.1:81520763-81574112 GCA_963859935.3 Lathyrus sativus | reverse complement strand
CACGACACGACGATGTTTTTATTGTCAGGTCCTCGTTTGATTATGTACATGCATTTTATCAATAAATCAAAAGGCGTTTTTCTTCGCATTCAAATGTTGTGATCTCTGTTATTCCTGTTTTATATTTGTTTTGAAAAACAATAAAATGGCAATAGGATTTGTGCTAACCTGCATATCACTGTCTTAAGCTTAACCCTTGTTATTGCAGGATCCACATAGCAGATGACATCGACTCTGGACCTTCTACGACTCACTTCGACTTCGATTGCCCGATCTATCAAGCCGAAGAAGAGATTGATGAAGAAGAAGACCTTCCCGAAGAGTTGGCCCGCTTGTTGAAACAAGAGGAGAAAGTTATTCTGCCTCACGAGGAGGAGATCGAGATTGTGAATTTGGGTTCTGAGGAACTGTTCAGGAATGTCAAAATAGGGGCTGCATTGCAGAGTGATGTCAAGCAGAGATTGGTTGAGATGCTTCGAGAGTATAGTGACATCTTTGCTTGGTCGTACGAAGATATGCCCAGACTTGATACTGACATTGTGGTCGACCACTTGCCGTTGCGAGAGGACTGTCCTCCCGTCAAGCAGAAGCTTAGAAGGACGCGACCAGATATGGCCGTTAAGAGCAAAGAAGAAGTGAAAAATTAATCGAGAGGACTGGCTTCTTAGCGGTCACTACTTACCCTCCGTGGGTCGCCAACATAGTGCATGTACCGAAGAAGGACGGTAAGGTGCGAATGTGCGTCGATTATCGGGATTTGAATAGGGCGAGCCCTAAAGATGATTTCCCGCTCCCTCATATTGATGTGTTGGTCGACAATACAGCTCAGTTCTCCGTATTTTCGTTCATGGATGGCTTCTCCGGCTACAATCAGATCAAGATGGCACCGGAGGACATGGAGAAAACTACGTTTATTACACCCTGGGGAACATTTTGCTACAAGGTAATGCCTTTCGGTCTGAAGAACGCAGGGGCCACTTACCAACGAGCAATGGTTACTTTGTTTCATGACATGATTCATCATGAGATTGAAGTCTATGTTGATGACATGATTGCGAAGTCCCAAACAGAGGAGGGACATCTGGTCAATTTGCTGAAGCTTTTTGAGAGGCTTAGGAAATTCAGGTTGAGGCTAAATCCTAACAAGTGTACTTTCGGAGTACGGTCTGGAAAACTACTGGGGTTTATGGAGAGCGAAAGAGGCATCGAGGTTGATCCTGCGAAGATAAAAGCAATACAAGAAATGCCAGCGCCAAAAACCAAAAAAGAAGTTCGTGGTTTCCTGGGCAGAATAAACTACATTGCAAGGTTTATTTCTCAGCTCACGGCCACGTGTGAACTGATGTTCAAACTACTGAAAAAAGATCAGGCGATTATCTGGAACGAGGATTGTCAGAAGGCATTCGATAAGATAAAACAGTACCTGCAGGAACCTCCGATCTTGATACCCCCAGTGGCCGGAAGACCCTTAATCATGTACTTGACAGTTCTTGAGAATAGTATGGGGTGTGTTCTCGGTCAGCACGACGAGACGGGCAGAAAGGAGCATGCCATTTACTACTTGAGTAAAAAGTTCACAGACTGTGAATCTCGTTACTCGATGTTGGAGAAGACGTGTTGTGCATTAGCCTGGGCTGCCAAACGTTTACGACAGTACATGCTCAATCACACGACCATGCTAATTTCGAAGATGGATACGATCAAGTACGTCTTCGAGAAACAAGTGCTTTCGGGCAGGATTGCCAGATGGCAAATGGTGTTGACGGAATATGACATTCAATACGTTTCCCAGAAGGCCATCTAGGGAAGCGTATTGTCTGAGTACCTTGCCGAACAGCCAATCGAGGATTATCAGCCTATGAAATTTGAATTCCCTGATGAGGATATCATGTTTCTTAAAGCGAAAGATTGCGATGAACCGTTGCCCGACGAGGGTCCAGATAGGAAATCCCAATGGAAATTGATATTTGACGGGGCGGTTAATTCTTATGGAAGTGGCATTGGGGCGATCATCACGACTCCCCACGGATCCCACATCCCGTTCACTGCGAGACTGACGTTTTCGGTCACCAATAACGAAGCGGAGTACGAAGCATGCATTATGGGTCTAGAAGAAGCAATTGATTTGAGAATCAAGAACCTAGACGTATATGGTGACTCAACACTTGTGATCAACCAGATTAAAGGGGAGTGGGAGACTCGTCAATCGAATTTGGTGCCGTACATGAACTATGCCAGAAGGCTGCTTCCGTTCTTTGATCGAGTGGAACTCCATCATGTGCCCAGAGCTGAAAATCAGATGGCTGAGGCCTTAGCCATGTTGGCTTCGATGTATAAAGCTAATTTTTGGAATGAAGCTCCGAGAATTATCATTTCCAGTCTTGACAGACCTACATTTGTCTTCGCGATCGAGGGGGCCTCCGATGGCAAGCCATGGTTCCATGACATCCAGACTTTCCTTATGACTAAGGAGTATCCTGCGGGAGCGTCAACCCAGGATAAGAAGACTCTGAGGAGGCTGTCTGGAAATTTTTACCTCAATCCTGATGGAGTGTTGTATAAAAGAAACCACGATCTCGTGCTACTCAAATGTGTAGATGAGAAAGAAGCGAGTATGCTCATGGAAGATGTCCATGAAGGCACCTTTGGTACGCACGTCGGCGGGCACGCTATGACGAGAAAGATCCTGAGAGCAGGATACTACTGGCTGACGATGGAATCAGATTGCTTTAAATTCGCGAAGAGATGTCATAAATGCCAGATTTATGCTGATAAGATTCATGTGCCGCCGTGCCCGTTAAACGTCATGTCCTCCCCATGGCCGTTCTCCATGTGGGGCATCGACATGATAGGCAAGATCGAGCCCACTGCATCTGACGGTCATCGCTTCATTTTAGTAGCTATCGACTACTTCACCAAGTGGGTGGAGGCAGCCTCATATGCTAATGTGACCAAGCAGGTGGTGGCTAAATTCATAAAGAGGGACATCATCTGTCGTTACGGAATTCCCGAGCGGATCATTACTGATAATGGTTCGAACCTGAATAACAAGATGATGAAGGAGTTGTGCCAGAGTTTCAAGATTGAACACCACAACTCATCTCCTTACCGGCCGAAGATGAATGGCGTCGTTGAAGCGGCCAATAAGAATATCAAGAAGATTGTACAGAAGATGGTTGTGACCTATAAGGATTGGCACGAGATGTTGCCATTTGCACTGAACAGTTATCGTACCACGGTACGTACATCAACCGGGGCAACTCCTTTCTCACTGGTGTACGGTATGGAAGTTGTTCTACCGTTAGAAGTTGAGATTCCTTCTTTACAAGTTTTGGTTGATGTGAAACTCGATGAGGCAGAATGGATTAAGAACCGACTAAACCAACTCAGCCTGATGGACGAGAAGAGATTAGCATCGATTGCATATGGTCGTCTGTACCAAAGCCGAATGAAGAAAGCTTATGATAAGAAGGTGCGTCCTAGACGCTTTCAGACGGGTGATCTCGTCCTGAAGAAGATTCTTCCTCCATACTCCGATCACCGGGGAAAGTGGACTCCCAATTACGAAGGTCCGTACGTCGTTAGCAAGGTCTTTTCGGGAGGAGCCTTGTTGTTATCTACGATGGATGGTGAAGATTTTGCATCCCCGGTGAACGCGGACGCAGTTAAAAAATACTTTGCTTAAAAAATGACCCGCTGGAAAGAAAAATAATATCCAGGCAAAAATGGGGCATCCCGGCGAACCATAAAAAAGGAAGAAGGTTCGGGCAAAAATTAGGGATATAAAATAAAAGAATGTACACCCGCAAAGTCGAAAACCTAGAAAGGCGACTTAGGCTAAAAAGGGTATCCCGGTGAATCGAAAACCCGGAAGGGCGGTTCAGGCAAAAGTTAGGGATTTGAAAAAGCAAATGACTGCGTTCCGCGTGTGGACTTTCATTTTTTAGTGGTTTGGAGGACCTGAGGGCCGTTCGTCTGAATCAATCTCTTCTGAAGCTAAAGCGTCAGAGAAGTATCGAAGTCGAGTGGGTCATAGAGGGATCAACTAATGGTGTTCGTCTACGCCTCATTGCCGACATTTGTGTATATACTGATGTATATTTATGTTTATTTTTGTGCAGCTTCCTCATTCCAGGAGCTTGCATCTGTTGTAAAACATATTTACCCATTCAGGGGTTCGCTATCAATAAAATGTATACTATTCAGCAATTATGCTTGTCTGTTTAGCATTTATCTGTTTCGTTTGCAAAAAAGAACGCCGATGTTTTTGATAAAATGCGCATACATAAACTTACTGGCCTAGGCCACTGATTGTTGAAGCAATGAATTACTTGAACATTGTCACAACATGATAACCTTGATAGGTCCCTTTGAGAAGGGTGTCTTGTCTGTTTGTTTGTGTTGTTGCAGGTGTAGCATATTCCAAACAGTACGTCGTATGCGTCCCCAGGCAGGATGATTCCTTCCTCTCCAGCAAGTTTAGTAGCACCTCCCCGTGGAGTTTGAACATGAGATCGTAAGCATTGATATGTCTCCCCAGGCAGAAAAGATTCTCTCCCCAACCAGATGTACCCTGAAGGATCGTCGCTTCCCTAGCTGAGTCATATACTGAAGTATGCAGTACTCGGAGGTTCCAGACTGAAGGTTCCAGCGGAATCGCAATTCCCCACATAGTCATACTCTCCCCAGTAAATAGGATGATTCCTTCTC
The DNA here is from genome assembly GCA_963859935.3 of Lathyrus sativus. NCBI lineage: Eukaryota > Viridiplantae > Streptophyta > Magnoliopsida > Fabales > Fabaceae > Lathyrus > Lathyrus sativus. The sequence goes on along the minus strand of OZ012741.1, from coordinate 81,569,402 downwards.
CCCCAGCCGAGTTTGCAAAACCCCAAGAGAGTCGAGTCCTTGGAAGCCGTTTGGGCCATGATTGGTTTTCTCCAGTAGAGTGTTGAATAGCTGATGCTGTATTTTCCCCACCGGAGTCGTTATCTCCAGGAAAGTCTAGTCGCGAAGGCCGCGCAGTTTATTTCTGCGATTGATATCGTTTCCTCAGTAGTTTGTGGTTTGAATACCCAGAGGAGCAGGTTCAGGTTCTCGTAGAGCTTTATCCCCCTGCAGCAGTCGACTGAAGTTCATTTCCCCGGGAGTCCAATTGATATTGGCGTGACTCCTCCTCCTTGGCAGGATGATTCCTCCTCTCCACCAGAGTGGTCCTTTCTCCTTGACAGGAGGATTCTCCCTTCAGCATTTATTTTGCTGATGGGGTCGTAGCATTTTGCATGATTGCATAACATTTACCCTAAATGCGTAGCATTTCCATCGTGTGGAGCATTACGCCATTGTCGATCATATGCATATGAAACATGAGCTAGGTTGTTACCGTTCTTGTTTTGCAGGTATTCCCCAGCGAGGTCGCTTGCCCAAGATGATTCTTGAGTCCTCCGGCGGGGTATTTGCTCAGGATGATTCCTGCAATCTCAGAAGAGTTGTTTGGTTCAAGATGATTCTTGAAATCCCCAGCAAAGTCGTTTGCCCAAGATGATTCTTGAATTCCTCGGTGGAGTTGTTTGCTTAATATGATTCTTAGAATCCCCGGTGAATTCGCGAGAGTTGGTTGCTCAAGTTGATGCTTAGAGTCCCCGGAAGAGCGTTTGCTCAGGACGACTCCTGAAATCTCCAGCAGAGTTATTGGTTCAGGATGATTCTTGAAGTGCCCAGCGGAGTTGATTGTCCAAGATGATTCTTGAAGTCCTCAGCAGAGTGGATGCACCCAAAATGATTTCTGAATCCCCGAAGTAGAGTTACTTGATAGTTCTCCAAAATCCCCAGCGGAGATGCGTCATCCCCAGCAGGTTTCTGAACAGTGAAGTTGAAACTCCCCTTGAACACTTGATGATTGAAGTCCGACAGCGGTGCCGAAACCCCAGACTTACTGACGAAGTACAACGGTGATGTCAAAGCAATTCTCTCGGCTGATGCGGAGTGCCTGATGGCAGAAGTTTGGATATCTCCAATTGGTTCATGATTGACCAAGAATTCTATTCCCGACTTACTGACGAAGTTCGGCCGACGCCCCAAAAACTTCTTTGAGTGCCCGATGGCATGATTAACTTGATTGTTGACCTGAGGAGTGCAGCTACTGCGAAAATCGGCGCCGGCTGACAGAAGAGTCGCCACCATGCGTTATTTATCCCAACGGAGGGAAAGGAAACGCTCGAAGTAAACCTCACAAAAAACGGGAAAAGGTATGGTCATCGCAACCAAAACCTGGATTCGGGAGTCGGTTACGCAAGGGGAAGGTATTAGCACCCCTCACGTCCATCGTACTCGATGGGATCCACGCTTGCTTGGGTTGTCTAAAGGATGCAAACAATCTATCTACGGCTGCTAAATCTAAACGGAAGGGAATTGACTCGATAGAGCGTCGCACTCTATGCCTACGTATTCTCAAGAGAGAAAGTCAGAGTCAACGTAGTTCAGGAAACTACTGGGAAATTGGCTCGCCAAGACCTCGCGTCTTGTGCCTACGTACTTCCACACTGCATGGAAGATCAGAGCTTTACGTAGTTCAGGCTAACTACGGCTAAATAGGGTATTCTCACACAGCAGTGAGAAATTAACTGGTTTTAAAGGTATGGGAACCTATGGGAAAAACTACGGTCTGGTCTCAAATGCCTTTGGGCAAGAGAAAAGGGTAACATTAGTCGTCAGCGGGAAAGTCTCGATCGCACAGCAGCGAGAGAACCAAAGGTTAATTGTTAGTGTGCTCGCTAGGATATCGCATCTTATGCCTACATATTCTCGTCTGGTACGAGAAATCAGAGCAGCTGTAGTTCGGCTACTTCGGGACCACAGCTCAAATCTCGTTTTATTAATATTCTGAAAAAATGGGTTACAATGAGTGAATACTGAAAAATAAACTCCTAGGAAATACTATCCTATCCTATCCTGAAAAATCAAATGGAAAGTAGTCCCCTAACAAGTGGACTTCTAAAACTATCTCTAAAAGTAAAACTCCATGAAGAAAATACTCTAAAAAATATTAAATCTACAATCTAATATTTTTTCCTCTTTTTCATACTTCTATTTTCTTCTTTTTTCACGTCTTTCTTTTTCTATTTTCTCTTCATAATCTTTTCCTATTTTTTCCAATATTCTTTTCTTGAATATTTCTATTCCTTTTTCCAAAATATTTCTTTTCATATATTTTCTCTTTCCCTCTTCTTTTTCAATAATTCTTTTCTCCTCTTTTCAAATATTTTTCATACATATTTTTCTATATTTTTCACTATTTTTCATATTCTCTTTTTCATATTTTTCATATTTTCTTTCTCTTCTTTTTTATTATTTCTCAATATCCTTTTTCAATAGAAAAACTAAGCAAAATAAAAATAAAGAAAAGAAAAGAAGAAAAAAAATAAAAATACAAAGGAGGGGAGGGGAGTACAGCAATTCAGGGGGTTACCAGCAGTAAAACACATTGGGCCCAGCCCAGAAAAAATAAAAAACAGAGAAAAAAAAGCTGGGGAGGGGGAGAGAAGGAAAAGAATTGGGGGTGCAATCCAGGAAAACATTGGGCTCAGGCCCACTTCACCAAAGAACACACGGAGGGGGGGTGGGAAGAGAGAAACGCAGGTGTATGAATAACAAAATCCATGGGCTTGAAGCTTGAGGCCCAAAAACCCAAACGTCCACTATCTTCAGCAAACAAACCCTCGACAAACCTAATATCCTAAACGTTGTTCACCAAGAAGCGTCGTCTTCCCTCTCTTTCTCCAACTCTCTCTCGCTCTCCAGCCTTGTTCTCTCTGAAACTCTCTCAGATTCCGAACTCTCTTCATCTCACTCTCCTTATCGCGATTCATCATTACCCTCCTAAACAAAAACTCTGTGGATCTTGTAGTTGTCAATGAAATAACACTCACCACACAATCCATGCAAATTGCTCCGTGATTTGACAAACTCGGAAGGAGTTCTTGACGAAGAAGATCCACACTTGAAAAAGAAACGAAACTTGAAGAAAAACTTGCAAAAGGTGAAGAATCCTGATGTTACCAGAAGAGCTGTGAAGAGCTCGCTGAACGGGCGAATCTGGGGAAAAGACTTGATGAAGAAAGAAGTCCCTGAAGATCTCAGCAATGTTGTTGTTAAAGAACGAGGAAACCTGGAGATTCGTGTTGAAGAACGCTGACGAATGTTCTTCAACATTCTGGATGATGATCGCTGGAGGCTCCTGGAGATTCTTTGAATAGAGATCTCGCTATTGATGAACTGATGCAAGAGTATCTGGCAATTTTCTGGGGGGTCGTTGATGATTCTGAGAAGTTTCGTTGAAAGTTCATTCTGGAAATGATGAACGTTTGAAGATTCTGAGAAATATTGGGTGAAGAATGATTAACTCGTGACGGTGATTGAAGCTGATGATTGTGTTTCTTGTTGATGATGTTGATCAGAAAGGGAGAAGATGATTAGAGGATGATGATTGTGGATCGGAGAAATTGGAGGAAGATTGAAGAATTCTGGGTTTTTGGTGTCTCCGGCGGAATTGACGGTGGCCGGAAGTAGTTGTAGGGTCAGTTGCGGTGGCCTGAAGTTGCTGGGGCGGTGGTTGCATGGCCGCCGGCCATGCAACCAGTGAGGTTCGTTGAGGGACAAGTGGCAAGGGATAGGGGTTGCATGAACTACACGTGTGTGAGGGGAATAAGATAGTGGGTTGTGAGCTGTCACGCATGCAGCAAAAATGGGTGGGGCCTCCTGAAGATAACACGTGGCTTCAGCCTTTTATAACATGGATATTCTGGACTTGAAAATGGACGAAAAGGGCCATAGACTGGGCCTCCAAAACACTACTGGGCCCAATACGAAAATGGCATCAAAACCCAAAAATCTGAATAAAGATGAGACTAATTAACATGGATTCTGGATTAAGACCCTATTACAGGACGATTAAGACTAATCAAAAAAACTAATGCCTAATTACAGCTGACTAATTAAAATCTAATTAATTAAAACTAACCAATTAATATTCTAAAAACAGCAAAATCTAATAATATCTAATTAACAGCTAAACAAACGATTAAGACTTGATTAAGCTAATTAAATCGCAATTAAACCAAAAAATAGAATTAACCTAAAAAACTCTATTAACTCTAATTAAATTCTAAACTAACAAAACTCTAATAAATCCCCTAATCTAAAATACTCTAATAATTCCACTAGTCTAGAATTTTATTAAACTTCTATTAAATCTCTAATAAACCTATATTATTATTTTTTTTTAAAAAGAGAATCTATTATAAAAGAAAAATCTATATTCTTCTATTAAAGAATGATAAAAAAATCTATTAAAACCCTATGATATTCTAAAATTGATTTTAAAGCTATTAAAACTATTAAAAAAACTATTAATATTCTAAAATGATTAAAATCTATTAAAACCCTAATAATGGCCAATAAAATCCAGAAAAATCACAATAATTCCCGAAGGAACAAAAATAACACAGAACGACAGATAGTACCACGAGAGCGCACCGAGTAATCGGTAAAAATAAACGGACACCGAAATATCCCTAAAAATAACAGCGCGAGCTGAAAACACCGGGAAGAGCACGGCTTCCCGAAAATACGATTCCACCTATCTAAACTGATTAAAAAAAACACTGAAACGCGAGACGAGGGCTGTGATCCTGATAAAATCATCATGACTGAAAAATGCATTGTATGCGATATGCGGATGCGAATGCGGTCATGCGTCGAAACAAGGACCAGATGCGGGACCCGGTTGGTCAAATTTTAGGGTGCAACAGCTGCCCCTATTCAAGCGCTTCGACCTGAATGGGTGAAGAGCGCTCAGCCTTCAAACATTTAAAGGTAGATGACGGTTGAATACCAATGAAACCCTGAAATTTACCAACCGTGGGAATATACTGCAAAACTGCTTGAGGAATAGCCTCCAATAAACTGAAGTTTGGTTGTCACGGCAACGACTAGTCAATTATCTGATAAATTTTTCTTCTCCTTTTCAACATCAATCACCTGTGCGACGCCACAAGTATTGGAATAATGCTTCGAAAAGCAAACGACCTTGATTCCCATCTCTCTTATGGGATCAAATCCTGTCATCTCACAGTTCACTGCGAACTCGAGGACAATTCTCCTGGGGAACTTCTGAATCGACTGCTCGACACCCATTCTGTCAACAGGCCGCAGCTTCAGAAATCTGATATACGCCAATCTCTTTTTCGGTGCCGACGTAACAACCAAATTTGAAGAATCACTCCGCTGGGGAAGAAGAGAAGCTTAACCACACAACTCTGCAAGGGAACATACTCGAAATCCAATGAGGTAACCAACCTAGTCCATGTTTCGAAATGCGTATGCTTGAGAATGATGCAATGTCCTATATGGCACGTAAATGCTATGCGTTCTGAATGCGAGGCTCAGACGGCATGGAAATGCTATATGTTTGTAAATGCAATGACGATATATGCAAATGTAAATGCAGGCTCGAGCTGCCAGAGAACACCAGGTCTGCAACCACTTGGCAAAGTAAATGTCGAAGGAAGACGTCAACTCTAACTGAGGGTAACCTGATATCACAGAATCATCTCAGCAAAATAAATGCTGGAAAAGAGAAATCAAATCCGCTAGGGATAACCGTCCTGCTGGAGAAATGGAAAAGCAACCTGCTGGGGGAGAAAGAAAGAACAACTCTGCTCAAGGATGCTCTCCTCAAACCACTGCAACTGATTGTGCTCTGTGGGGATTGACCCAGACTGGGGTTGATTGTGCGCAGCACGTTACTGGAAATGCCCCTACTATCAAGGATGTCAATCTTAATCTGCTGGGGATACTCCTGATCCTACTCTGATACGGGGTAACAATACAATCTCGACTCTTCTGGGGATAATAAGCAACTTTCATCTGCTGAACAACATCCACAATGAATTCAAACATTAATCGGAGCGCTGGTATCCGTTGAGCTTCGTATCGGAAACATGACAACATGCGAGTCATGGGGAACTACTGTGTCAGATATCTTTAGGTTTTTTGCTTTTCTGGTTTAGGATAAACATGGACAATGTACACAGTGAAGATATGGAAAATACTAGACGAGAACTAGCATTCAAAGGTAGGCTACCAGACGAGAACTGATAGGAAAATAGGTTATCGGACGAGAATTGATTTCACAACGACATGTACCAGACGAGAACTGATACAACACTTGAAGAAGCGGTGACCAGATGAGAACTGGTTACAATAAACTACACCAGACGGGAACTGATGCTTACAATAAACTACACCAGACGGAACTGATGCTTACGGAAGGGTGGGCCAGACGAGAACTGGTTACCGGTTTGCCAGGCGAGAACTGGACTTTGGGAAATAACTGGTTACTGACACGTAACAGGTTTGGACTGCAGGTCAATGATCCAACAACAACAAGGCCTTTTAAGGTTTTTGATAAGGGTAATGACACGATTCCCCCGATACTCAACTCCGGCTGGGGATAAACAAACTGGCTTGAACAACTTGCCCCATTACACTTAACTTGCCCCAATCTAACTCCTGAGAGTACCGCTCTGAACAGCTTGCTACGAGACGACCTCGAGATTACTTGCCCCGGTATCTATACGACAACAGAATTCATCTCCATTAAACCCCTATCAACCCGACTGGTTTCAACACTCTCTGCGGTGACTTGCCCCTGAATGAGCGTTCTAGCGACTTAACCCGATCTGATTATCCACCTGACGTATCTGCTTTCAAATCCCCACATTCCGTATAATTGCCCTGATTGGCTCTCGAGAAGACTCACTTCTGATCACCTGCTTCTTAAGCATACTGCCCCTGACCAACTGAAGCTTCGGGACTTGTCCTCAGACTAACTGATTCCGAACTCACTGGAGCTTAATGCCCCTGATTCACAAGGCTTCACAACATACACCATCCTGGTTTAGACTGCTGAATTATCCAGTCCTGCTTGACTATTCCCTATTGGAATTTCTTTCGTGCCAACTACTAACCTGCAATTAAAATTGTCTATCTGCGAATGGTAATCTTAATGCAGTGTTTATGCAGATTTTGAAAAAATTTGAGCTGTCACTCATTTACATGTCATGATTGTGAGTGACGAATGAACCAAAGTTCAAACGTAGTGCTTACGTGGTCAGTGAAAAATGCAACAAGGATGTGACTAGCAAGTCAAGAAGGAGTCAGGTTACTCAACCTTATCGTAATGCGCTTTCAGAATAAACCCTACCTCAATTAGGTCTTTTAAGGGTTGTATCGTGGTCGGGTTCACGGTTCGTGAAACAAAGGATATTTGGCTCAAATTTTGATTTGTACCCACCCCTTCTACGCAATGATCTCCGATCCTAAAGTTCAGTTAACCTGGCACAAGCGCTCGCCTCTTCGAGAGGTATGTTGAATGGTAAGAACCACAATTAAGGATTTCACAGGGCTTTTCGGAGTGACAATTACTCCTTCTTCGTTTTCGGTGTCTGTATACACGACTTTGTGACTCGCTGGGGAAAAATTTTCTATCCCTTCTTTTTCATTCCTAACTTTTGTCTGGACTGACTCCTTTTGAGTTCTTTTCGATTTTTTCGTTTTCTTTTGAAGTCCAGCGGGATGCCCTGATTTTTGCCTAAGTATTAACTTTCCAGCTTTTCTTTCTTTTTACTTAGCGGGCTTTCTTATTTCTTTCTTTTGGAACAAAGTCGTGTGACACTGGTTGTCTTGATTGCTCCGAAAGGATTGTAACTGTCTCACTCCTGATTGGTGAGGTATGACCTCTTGAAAGGTATAAACTGTTTGGTCCTTGAAAGACAACACATCTCTTGTAAGACTTGAATGCTCGGTCAAGCTAACTGACAACTACCCTGCCCTGGGTTAAGATGTGAGGGTTAAAAAGTCCGAAAAAACTTCTACTTCCTGGCTCGAAGTGGTTAACAAGGGACTAACTCCTTATATCTCCAGTGTTTGGGGGATTTGAAACAATGCCTTGTACGTCATCGGTAAGGTTTTATCTGAAAGCATACGATCATCGGTTATGAGTTTATTTCGTCATCCTCCCTCCAATCTTTGCTAGTCACAGTGATAAAGTGGAGTGAATAAAATGCTAGTGTCAGTGCAATGCAGTAAATGAGCGATAGTGACATGATTAATTCAGAAAAATGCATAGTCACTTTATTAATATCATCATTCGAAACATACAATGTTTAAAAGCAAGTAGTAACTAACAGAAAAGAAACTACAAATGCAGATGATAACAAGTCTGAGGACTGCCAATGTCGAGGCGCCCGCCTGTCTGGACCACTGGCTTTCGCTGGGGAATACTTTCCGAGTCTACGAGCTTAGACAACTGAGCGGTTGGTAGAACAAACAGAAATCCTTCTCGAAAGGAAATGCGATCTTGGTCGATCAACTGTTGTACTTTCTCCTGAAATTCTTTACAATATTCTGTTGCATGCCCCGGAGATCCGCCATGATAACCACACTGAACGTGGGGATTGTACCCAGGAGGGTAAGGTTTTGGAACTGGCTTAAGAGCTTTAGGTTCCACCAAAGAACTCTGGATCAAAGATGGTAGCAGCTGGCTATACGGCATAGGCACTGGGTGAAAAGGAGCCTTCCTTCGTTCCAAGTTGTTGCGAGGTCGATTCTGATTCTGACGCTGATTCTGATAACCTCGACCACGAGTTCGCTGCTTTGCAATGGAAGCGACATAAGATTCCTGATATGGTGCCCTAGGCACAGTTGTCTGTTCAGGGTAACAAGCCACAGGAGGTACTGATCTCTGATAAGATGAAGAACCAACAAAATTCACTGATTCGCTTTGAGGATATTCAACCTTTGGCATGACTGCATTGATCACAACTCCTTCTTCATTCTGATAGTCACAAGAATATTCAGTTTCACCAGCTTGATCGTTTGAAGTAATCTGAATTTTCCCAATTCTTATGGCATACTCAAGGCGTTCTCCTAATGTTACCACGTCAGAGAAACTTAACAGAAGTCCGAGCAATCTTTCGAAGTACGGATCTTGTAGGGAATCTACAAACATGCTTGTTAGCTCTTGGTCTAAAAGCGGTGGGTGTACCCTAGCAGCAAATTCTCTCCATCTCTGAGCATACTTCCTGATAGGTTCATTGTTCTCTTGAGACAATTCTTGCAACTGCATGCGATGGGGAGCTATGTCTAAATTATAATCGTACTGCTTCAGAAAGGCTCTGGCTAAATCCATCCATGATTGAATCTGATTTCTCTCTAACTGCATATACCACCTCAAAGATGCCCCAGTCAGACTATCTTGAAAGCAATGAATCATCAATTTGTCATCTCACACAAACGAAGTCATTCTTCGACAGAACATCATCAAATGTTGCTTCGGACAGCTATCTCCCGTGTACTTCTCAAATTTCGGCACTTTGAACTTATAAGGCAACACCAGGTCAGGAACCAAACACATGTCTACAGCATTCAGGTTAACAGCATCTTTCATTTTCAAAGCTTCAACTTTCTCTTCCAACACTTGGAGTCTTCTCTCCCTCTCAAGAGCTCTTGGATCTACGGTCCTGGCTATTGGAATATCTCTTCGGTAATTCATCACAGGGAAAACAACACCTTGATTGTTAACAGGAGGAGGACGTTGATTTCAGGCAACAAACTGCTCATGTCGACCTTGGTTCTCCACAGAAGGCTGTACAACTTGATCTGCAGTAACGTTGTTCACTTGCGGGAAATCTTCCATGGAATCATACAGAGGGTTGGACGTCATAGTGAACCCCGTCAAGGTGTTAGGAGACTGGAAATGGCCTTCAGACATAGCTACCTATAGTCTTCAGCTGACTTCAATGCTCGATTCTGCTCAAATCTACTCAACCCCTAGGTCGTCTTCTGGCAATCAACAGCTGCTCAATCCAAACTCCGGGTAATCACCTTCAAGAAACAAAGGCTGGATCAGAACTCTGGCTAACTGGAGGATGATATGCAATATGATGCAACACTGTTATGCACATGATATGCAAGATGCAGCAAACAACGGGACCACAGCCCCCACACAAATCTGAATACTACTGCGCTGCTGACGGAGTACGTTCGCTCTGAAGAGAATACCAAAATAACAGGTAGGTTGGAAGTCAAGTTTCCTGCAAAAAAAAAACCCCACTCACAGGTATGGACCTATATCTGTCAAGGTATGACATCCTATGCGGTCGTCAACGTCACAGACTTTCAAAACTGACGATACGATTCCCAGAAGGAGTGGCATCATCAAGTCTTGAAGAGGCCTCACTTAGCTAACTTCCAAATGATCGGTTCCCAGAGTCGACAATCCAACTAACCAGCAACCCGAGCCACCCAAAGGGTGGGACAAGAGGCCAACCAGAAGAACCTCGTCTGAGTGTAGATTTCGCGGGACACTAATACAAGCAAAGCCGGTAGGCGCCCACTAATCTCTACTCTAAGTCTAAGGTGCACTCAAGCCCAGGTTCGGCTTCTCACTCAATCATAGAACACCCGTCACACCCCAATAGCACAATAGCAACAGATAATATCAATAAATAAGCACCAATAGACAAGCAAACAAGCGCTAGGATTGACTCTCTCTTAGGGGACGTTGAATCCCACATGCATAGGGACTATCGCAGTCCTTAGCAGCCAGGGGACGTTGGATCCCCAGCAGACTCGTATAGGGAACTATCGCTGTCCCCAGCAGAGTCGCCAGCTGTCGCTACTGCGAAAATCGGCGCCGGCTGACAGAAGAGTCGCCACCGTGCGTTATTTATCCCAACGGAGGGAAAGGAAACGCTCAGAGTAAACCTCGCAAAAAACGGGAAAATGTATGGTCATCGCAACCAAAACCTGGATTCGGGAGTCGGTTACGCAAGGGGAAGGTATTAGCACCCCTCACGTCCATCGTACTCGATGGGATCCATGCTTGCTTGGGTTGTCTAAAGGATGCAAACAATCTATCTACGACTGCTAAATCTAAACGGAAGGGAATTGACTCGATAGAGCGTCGCACTCTATGCCTACGTATTCTCAAGAGAGAAAGTCAGAGTCAACGTAGTTCGGGAAACTACTGGGAAATTGGCTCGCCAAGACCTCGCGTCTTGTGCCTACGTACTTCCACACTGCATGGAAGATCAGAGCTTTAAGTAGTTCAGGCTAACTACGGCTAAACAGGGTATTCTCACACAGCAGTGAGAAATCAACTGGTTTTAAAGGTATGGGAACCTATGGGAAAAACTACGGTCTGGTCTCAAATGCCTTCGGGCAAGAGAAAAGGGTAACATCAGTCGTCAGCGGGAAAGTCTCGATCGCACAGCAGCGAGAGAACCAAAGGTTAATTGTTAGTGTGCTCGCTAGGATATCGCATCCTATGCCTACATATTCTCGTCTGGTACGAGAAATCAGAGCAGCTATAGTTCGGCTACTTCGGGACCACAGCTCAAATCTCGTTTTATTGATATTCTGAAAAAATGGGTTACAATGAGTGAATACTGAAAAATAAACTCCTAGGAAATACTATCCTATCCTATCCTGAAAAATCAAATGGAAAGTAGTCCCCTAACAAGTGGACTTCTAAAACTATCTCTAAAAGTAAAACTCCATGAAGAAAATACTCTAAAAAATATTAAATCTACAATCTAATATTTTTTCCTCTTTTTCATACTTCTATTTTCTTCTTTTTTCATGTCTTTCTTTTTCTATTTTCTCTTCATAATCTTTTCCTATTTTTCCAATATTCTTTTCTTGAATATTTCTATTCCTTTTTTCCAAAATATTGTTTTCATATATTTTCTCTTTCCCTCTTCTTTTTCAATAATTCTTTTCTCCTCTTTTCAAATATTTTTCATACATATTTTTCTATATTTTTCACTATTTTTCATATTCTCTTTTTCATATTTTCATATTTTCTTTCTCTTCTTTTTTATTATTTCTCAATATCCTTTTTCAATAGAAAAACTAAGCAAAATAAAAATAAAGAAAAGAAAAGAAGAAAAAAATAAAAATACAAAGGAGGGGAGGGGAGTACAGCAATTCAGGGGGTTACCAGCAGTAAAACACATTGGGCCCAGCCCAGAAAAAATAACAAACAGAGAAAAAAAAACTGGGGAGGGGGAGAGAAGGAAAAGAATTGGGGGTGCAATCCAGGAAAACATTGGGCTCAGGCCCACTTCACCAAAGAACACACGGAAGGGGGGTGGGAAGAGAGAAACGCAGGTGTATGAATAACAAAATCCATGGGCTTGAGCTTGAGGCCCAAAAACCCAAACGTCCACTATCTTCAGCAAACAAACCCTCGACAAACCTAATCTCCTAAACACTGTTCACCAAGAAGCGTCGTCTTCCCTCTCTTTCTCCAACTCTCTCTCGCTCTCCAGCCTTGTTCTCTTCTGAAACTCTCTCAGATTCCGAACTCTCTTCATCTCACTCTCCTTATCGCAATTCATCATTACCCTCCTAAACAAAAACTCTGTGGATCTTGTAGTTGTCAATGAAATAACACTCACCACACAATCCATGCAAATTTCTCCGTGATTTGACAAACTCGGAAGGAGTTCTTGACGAAGAAGATCCACACTTGAAAAAGAAACGAAACTTGAAGAAAAACTTGCAAAAGGTGAAGAATCCTGATGTTACCAAAAGAGCTGTGAAGAGCTCGCTGAACGGACGAATCTTGGGAAAAGACTTGATGAAGAAAGAAGTCCTGAAGATCTCAGCAATGTTGTTGTTGAAGAACGGGGAAACCTGGAGATTCGTGTTGAAGAACGCTGACGAATGTTCTTCAACATTCTGGATGATGATCGCTGGAGGCTCCTGGAGATTCTTTGAATAGAGATCTCGCTATTGATGAACTGATGCAAGAGTATTTGGCAATTTTCTGGGGGGTCGTTGATGATTCTGAGAAGTTTCGTTGAAAGTTCATTCTGGAAATGATGAACGTTTGAAGATTCTGGGAAATCTTGGGTGAAGAATGATGAACTCGTGACGGTGATTGAAGTTGATGATTGTGTTCTTGTTGATGATGTTGATCAGAAAGGGAGAAGATGATTAGAGGATGATGATTGTGGATCAGAGAAATTGGAGGAAGATTGAAGAATTCTGGGTTTTTGGTGTCTCCGGCGGAATTGACGGTGGCCGGAAGTAGTTGTAGGGTCAGTTGCGGTGGCCTGAAGTTGTTGGGGCGGTGGTTGCATGGCCGCCGGCCATGCAACCGGTGAGGTTCGTTGAGGGACAAGTGGAAAGGGATAGGGATTGCATGAACTACACGTGTGTGAGGGGAATGAGATAGTGGGTTGTGAGCTGTCACGCATGCAGCAAAAATGGGTGGGGCCTCCTGAAGATAACACGTGGCTTCAGCCTTTTATAACATGGATAATTCTGGACTTGAAAATGACGAAAAGGGCCATAGACTGGGCCTCCAAAACACTACTGGGCCCAATACGAAAATGGCATCAAAAACCCAAAAATCTGAATAAAGATGAGACTAATTAACATGGATTCTGGATTAAGACCCTATTACAGGACGATTAAGACTAATCAAAAAAACTAATGCCTAATTACAGCTGACTAATTAAAATCTAATCAATTAAAACTAACCAATTAATATTCTAAAAACAGCAAAATCTAATAATATCTAATTAACAGCTAAACAAACGATTAAGACTTGATTAAGCTAATTAAATTGCAATTAAACCAAAAAATAGAATTAACCTAAAAAACTCTATTAACTCTAATTAAATTCTAAACTAACAAAACTCTAATAAATCCCCTAATCTAAAATACTCTAATAATTCCACTAGTCTAGAATTTTATTAAACTTCTATTAAATCTCTAATAAACCTATATTATTTTATTTTTTTAAAAAGAGAATCTATTATAAAAGAAAAATATATATTCTTCTATTAAGAATGATAAAAAAATCTATTAAAACCCTATGATATTCTAAAATTGATTTTAAAGCTATTAAAACTATTAAAAAAACTATTAATATTCTAAAATGATTAAAATCTATTAAAACCCTAATAATGGCCAATAAAATCCAGAAAATCACAATAATTCCCGAAGAAACAAAAATAGCACAGAACGACAAATAGGACCACGAGAGCGCACCGGAGTAACCGGTAAAAATAAACGGACACCGAAATATCCCTAAAAATAACAGCGTGAGCTGAAAACACCGGGAAGAGCACGGCTTCCCGAAAATACGATTCCACCTATCTAAACTGATTAAAAAAACACCTGAAACGCGAGACGAGGGTTGTGATCCTGATAAAATCATCATGACTGAAAAATGCATTGTATGCGATATGCGGATGCGAATGCGGTCATGCGTCGAAACAAGGACCAGATGCGGGACCCGGTTGGTCAAATTTTAGGGTGCAACAAGGAGTCTCGAGGAACTCTGATTCCTGACGGCATGGTCAACCGTGTATCACAAGTTACCGTGTGACCAATTCCCCAACAGAGTTACCGCGCAACTATCATGCTCAGTTCTTGAAGATGTTCCTACCGACCAGAGTATCGTCTACCTGTGCGTTTGGAAAATCACCCGTTACCGTATAACCAGTGATCCCTCGATGATTTGAGGACGCAATGCTATCGGATAAATCAGAGAATCATCCTGACGGAGGTTCAGATTAGTATTCTCCTGCTAGTTGTCGTGCAACTATTGTTTCAGTTTCCGAAGATTGGTTCCATCAGAGTACCGTGTGCATGTGCATTTGGCAAATTTTCGGGTTTATTGGTATTTGTTGCACCCTAAATTTGACCAACATTTCTTTACCTAGCTTGTGTTGCATCTCATTCACATTAGCATTATTACTTGCATCTCATTGACATGTGTGCAGGAGATCAAGAGGTATGACTACCAATCATGAGTACCAATCAATACTTTGAAGATGGCCAAGAGGGTTATTCAAGTGTTCAAGGGTTGATACCTATGTCAGAAAAGTTAAGAGATTCTCAGAGAGATTGGTGGAAACCAAGGTTGTGTGCCTCCTAACTTGAGAGTTGTGGGAGCTCCTCAGATGATTCTGAAGCCATGAATGTGAACCGGAGGCCTTGAGAGAGCTTATGAGACGTCTTGAAAGCCATCATGAAGCCTAGACAGGTTATTATGCAAGAATAAGAAGACCTAGCCATGAGTGGTATAATTAGGGTTTGACTGGGTCAACCCTAGGTCAACTGATGATTTGGAGAAGGTTGAGACCTAATCCAAGAGCCATGTGATCATGGATTGATGCATTGAGATACTATAGGGATGATTTCAAGGTAAACTCATCATGATTGAAGAGTTTGAGAAGTTTCAAGCTAGGGTTGCTAAGGTTTGACAGTGTAAAATCCCCTAGTTTGACCCCTATCTTCAAGGCAGTTAGTTCAAGATGTGATTGTCATCTCATCTTACCCCCAACATGAATGTTGTAGAGCTTGCTCTTAGATTTAATTTGAGTACTAGAAGTCCTTGATAGGGTTTGTAGAGCTCAAGTTATGACTTTGACAAGTTACAGGTCATCTGAGGTATGTGAATCTGGGACCTTGAAGGTTGCCCAACTTGCATCCAACTTTTTCCCAAGAAGGATGATTCTATGAACTTTTGGTAAACATGAATGTTGTTCCTCATCTCTTAGCTTTCTATAGAGTACTATAAGTCCTTGATAGGATTTGTAGAACTCAAGTTATGGCTTTGACAAGTCAAGGGCATTTTGGTCATTTGGAGATTACAGGTCATTTCAAGCATAAGGCCATAACTCCTATTTCCAAGCTTCTAATGGAAAAATCTTCAACATCAAACTTGCTTAAAATGATGTTTTCAGGCTAGTAAGGAGGTCATGAGATGTTGAAAAGGCTTGTAGCAAAAAATGGTAAAAATGACCTAAAATGGAGCAATAGGTTAAATAAGTCCAAGTTGGAAATTGAAATTTCAAGCTACACATCCAAACCATGGCATATAATAGGTCATTTGACTCTAAAAAGCATTTTAGAAACAATGGTTCAGCCACATTTTTTATTTGAGGCCTAGATCATGGACTTGCTTTGGAAAATGCTTGCTTGCATATTAAGGCACAAATGCAAAACACAAGGAAAGGCAATGTACAAGCTAGTAAAGTATCCCAACACATCATATATCTCATCTAAGGAGATTTTCAAGCCAGATACAAGTGCTGCAAGAGGTATACCATGAGATGATACATGAGATGGATGGAAATCATAAACTCATGAAATGAGAATCCCAAATTCTCATTGGATGATTCCAGAAGGTTCTAGATGAGTCTAAACCATCCTATATAGTGTATAGAACTTGCTCAGATGCAAGGTTGGTGAGAGATTTGAGAGAAGAGGGAGATAGCCATTTCACTTGCTTCCATTGCAAGTTGAAATCAAATTCCACATTCTGATTCATTTCCATTGCTTCTTTCTATCCAAACACATTCCATTGATAACACTGAAGGTGTGCATACCAAATTGAGAGCAAAACCATGGAGAATTGAGGAGATAGCTCTTGGATTTTGAAGGTTGCAAGTCACCATCGGGTTTGGAGATTCAAGCTTCTTGGTCCAATCTTTTGCAAACAGAAGCTTTATCATCATTCAAGGATTGATTCTGAAGAGTTTGAGAGCCTGAAGTGGAGGATTACCCTATCTGGTGTTCAAGATTTGATAGGTTAGTAAACTTTCTTCTACACCATGATTTAAGCATAATTAGGTAGAATTGTTAGGTTAGAACGGTTAGAGACAATTAGGTGATGGATTCTGGGAAGTTTGGGATCAATTGGTGAAGGTTGAGTTGATGACACCATTTTTGTTTTGACCAAGAACATGAGATATGGTGAGCTATAGCATGAGTTTGATATCAATAATTAACCAGGGTGAGGTGGTGATCATTCTGAGGTAATTAATTTCAAGAATTGTCGAAGTTGATGTCTGAGCTTATTTTTGATGTTGGATCGGGTTTGGAGATTTAGGGCACTTCCATTGATTTGAGGCCATGGTTGTGATCAGCATAAAATTTAGAATGGATTAGGGTTTTGAATCTTAATTTTTCATGGAGATTTGAGGTGATACGAGTTGGGTGAAGATTCACTATGGAGCTCTGTTTCCATGGCTTCCTCACTTTGAACCCTAGCTGGAGGAAGAAGATGATGAGATGGTCGTTGGATGAGGCGAAGACCCATTGACTGAGGGGAGATCCACGGCTGAGATTTAATTTCGCTTGAAGAGGGAATTCTGAGGATGACCAAAACGAAGCGTTTCATTTAAATGAGATATTGGGCTCAATTGCTAACCACACCCCACTCTCGTGGCCCATTGGATAATGAACTGTATTTTGTTACTTATTGCACCACGCGTTTTCCATTTTCTTTATGTTTTCTGAAATGATTTTCTGATGGAAACTGGTCCTAGCGCGCCTACTAATTGTACCCCCATTTTGAGCCCATTGCATATTTGAACTGTCTGGCATTGCTACTCACACCAATGTTTTCACATTTTAATTTCTTTTTCTCCATTTTTCTTTAATCTTTGAAAAATCATAATAAATAGAAAATTAATGACTTTTGCATGGGGATTTTTTCTCCCATTTCATGTTCATGTCTAGAAAATTATGAAATCAAAATATTTGCATTTCATGCATTTTTAATATTTTTTGTGTATTTTCTATTTTAATAGCATTTTAATTCATTTTATGTTGATGCATAGATTTGTAGAATTTTGTTTAGCTAGTTCCCTTTATATTTTTAGGCCATTCTTTTAGGATAGTTAGATTAGGACTTTAGCTCCCCTCTGGATTTATTCCATAATTTTGTGATTAATTCTTGATTAGTTTTGTTTAGATAATTTTAGGTTGAATAGAATTAGGTCAATCCTTAACATAGGTCCACAATAACACTAGAATTTTGGGTTTCTAGGTCAAGTTAGATATTGGGACATATAGGGTATTAAGGGTAGTCATATAGGATACCCTAGAAATTATATTAGATATTAATATAATAGTATACTATTTTAATTGATTTTTGTAGTTGATTGTTGTTTGTGTTGCCCTTGTGGGCTTGTATTTTGTTTGTCTTGCTTTGTGGGTTTTTGCTTGGCTTGGAGGGCTTAGACTTAGGAATTAGGAATTAAGTAGAGCTTAGACTTAGTTAATGTCTTTCTTAAACATGGATGGTATCTTTCACCTCCATTCTTCCCCATGATTCAAGGTCCTTCCATGGTATTCACCTCTCTCCTTTGGAGGGATAAGTGATTGTGCCTAGGAAGTAGAACCTTTGAGGGAACCATTCTTCTGATGTTAAACCCTTATAGGTCACCTTTGGTGGTCAATAAGTAGTTTAATATCCTAGCTTATCCAGTTAAGTGATTTCTTCTGGTTTGAGTATCTTGAGAGATGTTGGGCTTGAGTGTGAAGATGAAGACTTTATTGAAGAATGGAGGAGGATGATTCCCTGAGCATTGCCATTTCAGTTGAAGCTTGGAGAGCAAGAAGACCCAGTGAAGATCCAGTAAAGATTGAATGAAGAGCTGAGGCTTAAAGATTGAAGGATGAAGGTGACACTTCTAAGTGATCGATGACTACTCTGAGATGCTGAAGCTTGTAGGAAGAGAAGACTAAGTTGATACTTAGGAAGAGGATTCAATTGAGATTGAGTGAGAAGCTAAGGCTTGTAGAACAAAGGATATGTTGATACTTACTTTGAAGCTTGAAGATCAAGTTGATACTTGTGGTTAAGAGTGAAGCCTGAAGGTGGAACTGATTAAGGAGCTGAGGCTTGAAGAAGAAGATAAGTTGATACTTATGTTTGATGGATTGAAACCTGGAGAAGCAAATTGATATTTGTCAAGAGTGATGGAAGTCTGATGACTGAGTTGCTGTTAGAAGAGCTGAAGCTTGGGGACAGAGGGAGTTGTTGATCTGCTTTCTTGTCTGTTTCTTTTCTGTATTGATGTGCCTTGTTTGATTTGCTTGATGCATTAGAATAAGTCATATCTAGACTAACTTTAATCTAGGAGCATGATTGCACTAGAGGTTGAGTTGCTCCCTCTGCTTGTATTGTTACTGTATAGCTTTGCTTGTGGGTCTTCGGTAGAGCCCAGCTCCCTTGCCCATGTGGTTTATTTTGCTTGATAGCATGATTTCATTTTATCTGTATGATTACAGCAGTTTACTGTATTTTGCTTGATAGCATGTTGTTTATCTTCAGTATGATTACTGTTATTCATTCTGGCTTGAGGTTGAGATGAGCTTGTGGAGGCTGACGCCCCACACACATTTCCTCCCTCACTTGCATTGCATGCATTTTATAGTCGTTTACTGTATTACTGTTTACTGTTTAAGCTGATGCTTTATCTGTTTCTGTATCTTTGACATGATCCCTTAGGACTCTCATTCCTTTGATAAGGGAGTGATGATAGAACTTTAGGTTGAAACCTATGCATGATAACTTCTAGGAGTTCCCTGTTTCAAACCTCAACCATAGGATGAATCCTTGGCATGACAACAGTAGGACTTGATAGTCTCCCCGTAGTTGAGCCTGTTCTCTTCTCATCTCAAAACAGCTTAAGATACAGTAATCATGAATGATTTCTTTCGTACGTTACGAGCCTTAAGCTATCTGAGAAAGGATTGTTGGAGAGTTTCTTTCCAACAGTCTGAATGTTTAGTATGGTACCCTTTGGGTGACATGCGACGCATTCACTCTCAGGTCATAGTCTCTAGTGCGATTGGAATTGCAAACAACCATAAAAGACAGTTCTTTCGTAAAAGACAGAAAACAAACTTCAAACCTTTTTGCCCCGTGGGCCCATAATTCAAAGGAAGCTTTTCTGAAGAAAAGAGTGTCGTTAAACTTCAGCGCCAATGAAAACAGACTTCGTCCCTAACTGCTGGAACTGTTGTTTAACCCTACTCGATAAAACAGATGAATCTGAATCCCGGTAATGCGTAGTTTCCCGAACTACGTAAGCTCTGATCTCTCATACCTATTGAGAATACGTAGGCACAATACTGACGTATTGGCGAGCCACCTTTCCCGTAACCCGTAGTTAGGCAAACTACGTTGACTCTGATATCTCATTCCCTGATGAGAATACGTAGGCATAAAGTGCGACGCTTTGCCGAGTCATTTTCTTTTCTGTTTTAGCCAGCCTTGATAGGTAGATAGATAAACCAACCCGTCCAGTACACATAACAAGCGTGGATCCCATCGAGTACGATGGACGTGAGGAGTGTTAATACCTTCCCCTTGCGTAACCGACTCCCGAACCCAGACAATGGTTGCGATGACCTTGTCTTATACCTTTTTCGTTAGGTTTTTCCGATCGTTTCCTTTCCCGTTCCGAGGGATAAATAACGAAAGGTGGCGACTCTTCTGTTTTGCCGACACCTTATTTTCGCGGAAGCGACAGCTGGCGACTCTGCTGGGGAAACAAACCCAGAATCTCTGGTTCTCCGGTTCCCTATGCGAGTCAATCATAGCGCTTGTATGATTACTTGTTCGGTTATGTTTATTTATCGCATTTTTATTTCCCGCACTTTATTTTCAATATGATATGATTATCTATGCTGTTGTGGGAAGGGGCATTCTGATGAGTGAGAAGCCAGACCCAGGCTTCAGTAAACATAACATTAGTTGTGGAAATTAGTGGGCGCGTGCTTGCTTTGCAGGCACTAGTGTCTCATGAAATCCACGCTCAGACGAGGTTCTCCCGGTTGGCTTCTTTTTCAACCCTTTGGGTTGAAGGGGTTGCTGGTTTGGAGGATTGTCGACTCTAGGGACCGATCATTTGTGATTCAGCCGAGTGAGGCCGCTTCATGAGCTAGGGATGCCACACCTTCTGGGTATCGTATCACCCCTCTTGAATGTCTGTGACGCTGATGACCGCATAGGATGCCGAACTTGAGTCAGTTTAGGTCCATACCTGTGAGCAGGGTTGGGTTTATTGCAGGAAACTTTGACCTTCAGACCACCTGGTTTTCTTGACAGTGGATCAGTTTTGTTGGGATCTGAGGATCTCATCTGCAGATATATGATTGTTCTTGATAGAGCAGGTTTTGATCAGAGGATCTTATCATCGGATGTATATGATTGTTCTTGATAGAGCAGGTTTTGTCAGAGGATCTTATCATCGGATGTATATGATTGTTCTTGATAGAGCAGGGTTTGATCAGAGGATCTTATCATCAGATGTGTATTTGTTCTTGATTGAGCAGGTTTTGATCAGAGGATCTTATCATCAGATGTGTATTTGTTCTTGATAGAGCAGGTTTTGATCAGAGGGTCTTATTATTAGATATTTGTTCTTGACAGAGCAGATTTATGACTGGGGTCTGAAGATCTCATTATCAGATGGTTGTTCTTGACATAGTAGAGTTTTGGTTATCAGATTTGTGTTCTTGACAGAGCAGATTTCGTGGTCCTTATTATCAGCTGTTTGTTCTTGACAGAGCAGATTTATGGTCCTATATGTGTGTGTTCTTGACAGAGCAGACTTGCGGTCCGATACCAGGGTTTTCTTCTTATCAGATACAGTGGTTGTTCTTGACAAAGCAGCGTCATGGTTTTGTTGATACAGAATCTCCACAGCACAGTTGCCTTGATCTCCTGCTGCATGATTGCATTTTACATTGTTTGCATACTCATTTGCATTTCATTAACGTGTGTCTGTGTTGCAGGTACCGTTTTCCCCGATCCAGGATTTCTAGCCTCCTATTGTATTGTTATGGGTTCTCTGAGGAAGACCGTGGCTTACAAGTTCCCTACCCCTGATGTGGTTCGGCTGACCGGTTTGATAGCTCTAGCAGATGATTCTGTGAGGGATGAGTTCAGAAAATCTTACGACAAGTCGCTCAGTTTGGTTCGTAAACCTTCTGCGTTCGAGTTGAATGGGTTGCACGCTCTGCTGCAGTTCTACGACCCTCCGTTGAGATGTTTCACTTTTCAGGATTTTGTTCTCGCCCCTACACTGGAAGAATATGCTGATTTGTTAGGTGTGCCTATCAAAAGGCAGATGCCTTTTCTTCATATGGATGCTGAGCCTGATCTGGCTGGTTTAGCTCCTTCACTTCATCTGGATGCCTCAGAGTTTGTATTACTAGTTGGAACAAGGTCTCTGGCTTCTCCTTGCAGTTTTTAGTGGGAAAGGCTCAGCAGTGCGCCAAAGACGGATGTTGGGTCGCGTTCAACGCCATTCTCGCTTTGTGCATATATGGCATCATTTTGTTCCCCAATATGCCCGATTTTGTAGACTTCGATGCATTCCACATCTTTGCATCAGGGAATCCGGTCCCTACCTTGATAGGAGATGTCTACCATTCTATCCACTACAAAAACGAGAACAGGAGGGGCAAGAATGGCTCCTGCTGTATACCTTTGCTTTATAAATGGCTTGACAGTCATCTGCCTAAGAGGGGTCCTTTTGTTTCGTCTGCAGCCACAGCTGAGTGGTCCGAGCGTCTGATGAGTTTATCTGCAGAGGATATCAACTGGTTCGACAGAGATAGGTTGGGTACCGAGGTTATCTTCAGCTGCAGCGGGTTTCCAAATGTGCCTTTGATAGGCAGGAAGGGCTGTATAAACTATAATCCATCTTTGCTGGTCCGACAGTTCGCGTACGCTTTGAGAGCTCCGCCGAAGGATGAAGAGGTGCAGGAATCTCTGTACCTCACTAGTCTTCTAGAGGGGGATCTGCTATCCAAGCTTCAGCGCGCATGGAATGGTATCAATAAGAGGGGAAAACCATTGCTGGGGAAAAGTAATAATCAAGCCTACCCTCCGTATGTGACCTGGATCAGAGCCAGAGCAGATGCTATAGGGATGCCGTTTCCTCATGCCAAGCCGGAAGGCCCTCCAATGATTGAAGAGCCTACTACTGTGCCCATCCAGCAGCATAATCAGGTCTTAGCCGAGCGAGATGAATTGAAGCGGGAAAACGAAGAATTGGAGAAAGAGTTGGCTCAGCTCCGAAGTGAGAGGAACGAGGCCATTCATTCCTTCAAAAGACAGACCGAGTTGGTGAACCAGCTGGGGACAGACTTGACTAAGCAGATAGCCGAGCGTGAGCGCATGGGCCAAGACTTCAAAGTTGTCAACGACGTACTGGCTACGAAGAAGCAGCACTTGGACGAAGCATATCGGAGGATATCCAAGTTCAACCAGCACTGGAAGGCTTCCCTGGCCACCAGGAAAGAGCGGGAGGATAAGCTGATGCTACAGATCTCCAAGCTGAAAGCCCAGGTGAAGGCTAGTGAGAAGAGGTTTGATGAAGAAACCGCTCGCAGATACGCCGCTGAAGGCCAACTCAATAGAGCTCTCGCTAACCTGAAGGAGCGCAAACTGACGTTTGAGTCCAAGAAGCGGAAGCTAGAAGATTGTTTCGGCGAAGGAGCATGGGAAGATTCGGTCGAAGGTCTTCAGTACACCATCGTGCAAAGGGAATTACTCGTCGAAGGGTTACTCATTCTTCCTGATCATCCCGAAACGAAGGAGTTGTTAGAAGAGTATCGCGCCCGTGGCCGTACTTGACTATTTGTATTCTTTTTGTTTTGATCATTGTTGTATGCTGACCATCACCAGGCTTGTTGGCCGAGGTCACGCTGTTGATTCATCTTGTACTCGCTGATGTTGTGTACTGCCTTGAGGGGCTTTCTTTATATATGAGATTGTTATTTCCATGATTGGACTTGGACTTCTTCTTATTATCAGCACTGGCACTCAGGCACTAGGATCGGGGGAAATCTCCCTAACGCACATACACACGTTTGCATTTGCATGAAGCATTTGCATAACGAGCACTTTGTTGTTTTTCCTAACCCTTTTGTGTTTACAGGTTGTTTCAGGTTGTTTCAGGTGGTTCCAGGATTGATCAGAGACTTATTCACCGTTATCCGACTAGAGCTAATCAAACCAGGATCATGGAGCAAGTGCAGACTGAAGTTCAGGAACTCCGCGAAAGGATGGATCGTTTCATGGAACTCATGCAAGCGGTCGCCAATGGCCAGGATCAGCTCAGAACTTTGGTTCAACCTTTGATTTCGAGGGTCGATAGCAATGGCGTACTCCATGGTGGGACTGTGCCTACTCCTCCACCAGTTGAAACTCCACAGAATGGTATCCCCGTGACCGGGGTGAATGGCAGTGCCAACGGCAATGTGGTAGCTAACATGGGACTCAATACGATGGGCGTCGGTAATGGGAGTCTGGGAGCTAATGTCAACGTTGGGCTGGGCAACGGCAATGCAGGTGTTGGGAATCTGTTTGTGCCTCAGGCATGGTTGGAAGATCGTCAGGACGACGTGTTCTCTCAGAAAGGTGCTGAAGGGGAGTTGAATGCTGAAGCACGGCTTAGGTTCAAGGCACTTGAAGATAAGATGAGAGATATCGAGAATCAGAATACTTTGGGCGTTGATATGTCCAAGTTGGGATTGATTGCTGATTTCAAGGTGCCTCCCAAGTTCAAGGTACCTGACTTTGAAAAATATAAGGGCACCACTTGCCCCCGCGTCCACCTAAGATCGTACTATAGAAAAATGTCTGCACATTCTGAGGACGAGAAGTTGCTGATGCACTTCTTTCAAGACAGTCTTTCCGGGCCGTCCCTTGAGTGGTACATGAGTCTGGAGCCTACTAGTGTGTGCACATGGAAGGACCTTGCTGAAGCATTTGTGCACCATTACCAATACAATAGCGACTTGGCCCCGAATCGAGTCCAGCTGCAGAATCTGTCGCAGAGGAACAACGAAGGGTTTAAGGAGTACGCCCAGTGGTGGCGTGAGTTGGCAGCTAGGGTTCAGCCGCCGATGGTTGAACGTGAGCTCGTGCAGATGTTTGTAGCCACCCTCCCAGGGGTTTACTGTGAGAAGTTAGTCAGCGGCATGTCTGGGACGTTCTCAGATCTCATTATCACGGGCGAACACGTTGAGAATGGGATCAAGATCGGGAAAATTCAAGGTGAGTTATCCTCAGCTGGAGGAGGCAGAAAGAAACCGTATAGTGGCAAAAGACGGGAAGGAGAAACGAGCGTTGTGTCCAACGCTCGAAGAAAGGGTAAAGGTCCTCACCAGCAGGTGGCCAGTATAACCATCCCGGCAGTCCAACAGCCACAGCAGCAGCAGCAGCAGCAACCGAATCAACAGGGATACAGAAGGTATCAGAATCGGGCACCTCTGTTGAACCGTCACCTCGAGATACCGCCCATGTCCTATGCTCAACTGTTACAGACTTTGCTTCAGCTACAGTTGATTCAGAAGAGAACCTTGGCTCCCTTGACAGGGGCACCTCCGCCAGGTTATGACGCGAATGCAACTTGTGAGTTCCACTCAGGGGCACCAGGCCACACAATAGAGAACTGCAAAGCCTTCAAGCACAAGGTGCAGGACATGGTGGATGCCAAGATCATCAACTTCTCCGATAATGTGCCAAATGTCACGAAGAATCCTATGCCGAATCATAGGGGAGGCAGAGTAAACGCCATTATCGAAGAAGAGGATTTGGATTTGTTGACTGACGTCAGAGATCTGAAGACGCCGCTTAGCTTCGTTAAAGCTAAGTTGATGAAAAGAGGGTGCTTTCCAGGTTGCGGTGAGCTATGTATGGACTGTGCCACACGTTCTGATGGATGTGAGCAGTTGGTAGAAGGAATTCAAAGTCTGATGACTGAAGGGATTTTACAGTTTAGCCGGAGGGCCGAAAGTGGATCAGGAGAGGTAGTGCTGAAGCAAGTTGATGAGGTCGCAACCATCACCATCCCTCGCCGGACGATCACTATTTCTGCGCCCAAACCGCCCACAATTACCATCACCAAAGCTAGGCCGATACCCTTCGAGAGCACTAATGTTGTCCCGTGGCATTACGGGGCTGAAGTCTACTGCAACTGACAGAAGTTGGAGCTAGAACCGTTTGGGACGACTGTGGAGAACCTTGCAGGAATCAGTGGTATTACTCGCAGCGGAAGAGTGTTTGCACCACCAGAGGTCGTGGCAGATAGAGCAGTCAGAGCTGATGCGGCTGATAAAGGTAAAAGTAAAGTTGTTGAAGAGGTCCCGCGTGGGACAGAACCAGACTTGCTTGTTAAAGACGCCGAAGAGTTTATGCGGTTGATCAAAAAGAGTGACTACAAGATTGTGGATCATCTCCATCAGACGCCCTCGAAGATTTCCATTCTGAACTTGTTGTTGTGTTCTGAAGCACACCGCAACGCGCTGCTGAAGGTGTTGAACGCCGCATATGTACCGCAGGAAATATCGGTAAATCAGCTAGAAGAGGTCGTAGCCCACGTGAATGCTGGAAATGGGCTAGGATTCACGGACCTGGAGCTGACGCCGAAAGGGAGGAATCATAATAGCGCCCTGCACATCTCGATAGAGTGTAGGGGCACGATTATGTCGCACGTGTTGGTGGACACGGGTTCGTCACTTAATGTTCTTCCGAAGAAAGCATTAATGAAGTTGGATACTCGTGGAGTGATTTGCACACCCAGTGATCTGGTTGTGAAGGCGTTCGATGGGACTAAACGCCATGTTTTCGGGGAGGTGACCCTGCCAATCCAAGTAGGCCCGGAAACGTTCGACGCGGTCTTTTATATTATGGACATCATGCCTGCCTACAGCTGTCTATTGGGCCGACCATGGATCCATGCTGCTGGTGCCATGACCTCCACGTTGCACCAAAAGCTCAAGTATGCTGTCGGAGGAAGCATCGTGACTGTTTGTGGTGAGAAAGACATAATGGTGAGCCATTTGTCGTCCTTCAAGTATGTGGAGATGGATGGCGAAATCCATGAAACTCTATGCCAAGTGTTCGAAGCTGTCAAAGTGAAGGACGTAGCTCCGGTAGTCACCGAAAAGCCAGAGATGACTCTCTCCTCATTCAAGGAAGCTCGGGCCGTTGTTCAAGCCGGATCCACCCCAGGCTGGGGGCGAATTTTGGAGATACCTAACAAGCAAGATAAGTTTGGGTTGGGATATTCTCCTGAAGCTGAAGCTTCTTCTTCTAGTAGTGCATCTCGGGGTAAAGGGCCGATCCAGTTTACCAGTGGAGGAATGATTTTCGAAAGCATCAACGCGGTGTCTGAAGACAGCGGATATAGCGACTGTGACCTCGACTCTTGGATCCAGCCAAGCAAGCCAGGCGAGGGCCTCAACAATTGGTCCATCAAGGATATCATCCAGATAACAAGTGAAGAGTAATGATTTACTTTTTCCAATCATTGTTCAACCATATGCCCTACCCGGGGCATAATGGTTTTATTGTCAGGGCTTTGTTGGATTATGTACATGCATTTTGTTAATAAATCAAAGGCGTTTTTTCGTATTCAAATATTGTGATCTCTGTTATTCCTGTTTTATATTTGTTTTGAAAAACAATAAAATGGCAATGGGATTTGTGCTAACCTGCATATTCTTGTTTTAAGCTTAACCCTTGTTATCCCAGGATCCACATAACAGATGACATCGACTTTGGACCTTCTACGACTCACTTCGACTTCGATTGCCCGATCTATCAAGCCGAAGAAGAGATTGGTGACGACGAAGACCTTCCTGAAGAGTTGGCCCGCTTGTTGAAACAAGAGGAGAAAGTTATTCTGCCTCATGAGGCGGAGATTGAGATCGTGAATCTGGGTTCTGAAGAACTTGTCAGGAATGTCAGGATAGGGGCTGCATTGCAGAGTGATGTTAAGCTGAGATTGGTCGAGATGCTTCGAGAGTATAGTGACATTTTTGCTTGGTCATACGAAGATATGTCCGGACTTGATACTGACATCGTAGTTCACCACTTGCCGCTGCGAGAGGATTGTCCTCACGTTAAGCAGAAGCTTAGAAGGATGAGACCAGATATGGCCGTCAAAATCAAAGAAGAAGTGCAGAAGCAACTTGATGCTGGCTTTTTAGCGGTCACTACTTACCCTCCGTGGGTCGCCAACATAGTGCCTGTACC
Organism: Lathyrus sativus; assembly: GCA_963859935.3. Lineage (NCBI taxonomy): Eukaryota > Viridiplantae > Streptophyta > Magnoliopsida > Fabales > Fabaceae > Lathyrus > Lathyrus sativus. The sequence goes on along the minus strand of OZ012741.1, from coordinate 81,541,330 downwards.
GAAGAAGGACGGTAAGGTGCGAATGTGCGTCGATTATCGGGATTTGAATAGGGCGAGCCCTAAAGATGATTTCCCGCTGCCTCATATTGATGTGTTGGTCGACAATACAACCCAGTTCTCCGTGTTTTCGTTCATGGATGGCTTCTCCGGTTACAATCAGATCAAGATGGCGTCGGAGGACATGGAGAAAACTACGTTTATTACACCTTGGGGAACGTTTTGCTACAAGGTAATGCCTTTCGGTCTAAAGAACGCAGGGGCCACTTACCAACGAGCCATGGTAACTTTGTTTCATGAAATGATTCATCATGAGATTGAAGTCTATGTTGATGACATGATTGCGAAGTCCCAAACGGAGGAAGGACATCTGGTCAATTTGCTGAAGCTTTTTGAGAGGCTTAGGAAATTCAGGTTGAGGCTGAATCCTAACAAGTGTATTTTTGGAGTACGGTCCGGAAAGTTACTGGGGTTTATCGTGAGCGAAAGAGGCATCGAGGTTGATCCTGCGAAGATAAAAGCAATACAAGAAATGTCAGTGCCAAGAATGGAAAAAGAAGTTCGTGGTTTCCTGGGCAGAATAAACTACATTGCAAGGTTTATCTCTCAGCTCACAGCCACGTGTGAACCGATGTTCAAACTGTTAAAGAAAGATCAGGAGATTATCTGGAATGAGGGTTGCCAGAAGGCATTTGACAAGATAAAGCAGTATCTGCAGGAACCTCCGATCTTGATACCCCCAGTGGCTGGACGACCATTAATCATGTACTTGACAGTTCGTGAGAATAGTATGGGGTGTGTTCTCGGTCAGCACGACGAGACGGGCAGAAAGGAGCATGCCATTTACTACTTGAGTAAAAAGTTCACAGACTGTGAATCTCGCTACTCGATGCTGGAGAAAACGTGTTGTGCACTAGCCTGGGCTGCCAAATGTTTACGACAGTACATGCTCAATCACACAACCATGCTAATTTCAAAGATGGATCCAATCAAGTACGTCTTCGAGAAACAAGCGCTTTCGGGCAGGATTGCCAGATGGCAAATGGTGTTAACGGAATATGATATTCAGTACGTGTCCCAGAAGGCCATCAAGGGGAGCGTATTGTCTGAATACCTCGCCGAGCAGCCGATTGAGGATTACTAGCCGATGAAATTTGAATTCCCTGATGAGGATATTATGTTTCTCAAAGCGAAGGATTGCGATGAGCCGTTGCCCTACGAGGGGCCAGATAGGCAATCCCAGTGGAAATTGATATTTGACGGGGCGGTTAATTCCTATGGAAGTGGCATTAGGGCGATCATCATGACTCCCCATGGATCCCACATCTCGTTTACTGCGAGACTGACGTTTCTGGTCACCAATAATGAAGTGGAGTACGAAGCATGCATTATGGGTCTAGAAGAGGCAATTGATTTGAGAATCAAGAACCTAGACGTATATGGTGACTCGGCGCTCGTGATCAACCAGATTAAAGGGGAGTGGGAGACTCGTCAATCGCATTTGGTGTCGTACATGAACTATGCCAGAAGGCTGCTTCCGTTATTTGATCGAGTGGAACTCCATCATGTGCCCAGAGCAGAAAATCAGATGGCTGATGCCCTAGCCACGTTGGCTTCGATGTATAAAGTCAATTTTTGGAATGAAGCTCCGAGTATTGTCATTTCCAGTCTTGATAGACCTGCATTCGTCTTTGCGATTGAGGAAGCCGCCGACGGCAAGCCATGGTTCCATGATATCCAGACTTTCCTTATGACTAAGGAGTATCCTGCGGGTGCGTCAACCCAGGATAAGAAGACTCTGAGGAGGCTGTCTGGAAATTTTTATCTCAATCCTGATGGAGTATTGTATAAGAGAAACCACGATCTCGTGCTACTCAGATGTGTAGATGAGAAAGAGGCGAGTATGCTCATGGAAGAAGTCCATGAAGGCACATTCGGTACGCACGCCGGCGGGCATGCTATGACAAGAAAGATCCTGAGAGCAGGATATTACTGGCTGACGATGGAATCGGATTGCTTTAAATTCGCGAAGAGATGTCATAAATGCCAGATTTATGCTGATAAAGTTCATGTGCCGCCGTGCCCGTTAAATGTCATGTCCTCCCCGTGGCCGTTCTCCATGTGGGGCATCGAGATGATAGGCAAGATCGAGCCTACTGCATCTAACGGTCATCGCTTCATTCTAGTAGCTATCGACTACTTCACCAAATGGGTGGAGGCATCCTCATATGCTAATGTGACCAAGCAGGTGGTGGCTAAATTCATAAAGAGGGACATTATCTGTCGTTACGGAATTCCCGAGCGGATCATTACTGATAATGGTTCGAATTTGAATAACAAGATGATGAAGGAGCTGTGCCAGAGTTTCAAGATTGAACACCACAACTCATCTCCTTACTGGCCGAAGATGAATGGCGCCGTTGAAGCGGCCAATAAGAACATAAAGAATATTTTTCAGAAGAGGGTTGTGACCTACAAAGATTGGCACGAGATTCTGCCATTTGCACTGCACGGTTATCGTACCACGGTACGTACGTCAACCGGGGCAACTCCTTGGTGTACGGTATGGAAGTTGTCCTACCGTTAGAAGTGGAGATCCCTTCTTTGCGAGTTTTGGTTGATGTGAAACTCGACGAGGCAGAATGGATTACGAACCGACTGAACCAACTCAGCCTGATGGACGAGAAGAGGTTAGCATTGATTGCGTATGGTCGTCTGTACCAAAGCCGAATGAAGAAAGCTTATGATAAGAAGGTGCGTCCTAGAAGCTTTCAGACGGGTGATCTCGTCCTGAAGAAGATTCTTCCTCCACACTCCGATCACTGGGGCAAGTGGACTCCCAATTACGAAGGTCCGTACGTCGTCAGCAAGGTCTTTGTCGGGAGGAGCTTTGTTGTTATCCACGATGGATGGTGAAGATTTTGCATCCCCGGTGAACGCGGACGCGATTAAAAAATACTTTGCTTGAGAGCGACCCGCTGGACAGTAAAAAGAGAGTCCAGGCAAAAATGGGGCATCCCGGCGAACCATAAAAAAGGAAAAAGGTTCGGGCAAAAATTAGGGATATAATTTGAAAAATTGTTCACCCGCAAAGTCGAAAACCCGGATGGGCGACTTTGGCAAAAAAGGGTATCCTGGTGAACTGAAAACCCGCAAAGGGCGGTTCACGCAAAAGTTAGGGATTTGAAAAAGCAAATGATTGCGTTTCGCGTGTGGACTTCCATTGTTTAGTGGTTTGGAAGACCTGGGGGCCGTTTATCTGAATCAATATCTTCTGAAGCTGAAGCGTCGGAGAAGTATCGAAGTCGAGTGGGTCATAGAGGGATCAACTCATGGTGTTCGTCCACGCCTCGTTGCCGACATTTGTATATACTGATGTATATTTATGTTTCATTTTTTGTGCAGCTTCCTCATTCCAGGAGCTTGCATCTGTTGTAAAACATTTTTACCCATTCAAGGGTTCGTTATCAATAAAATGTACACTATTCAGCAATTTTGTTTGCCTATTTAGCACTTATATGTTTTGTTTGCGAAAAAGAACGCCGATGTTTTTAACAAAATGCGCATACATAAAACTTACTGGCCTAGGCCACTGATTGTTGAAACAATGAATTACTTGAACATTGTCACAAGATGATAACCTCGATAGGTCCCTTTGAGAAGGGCATCTTGTCTGTTTGTTTGTGTTGTTACAGGTGTAGCAGATTCCAGGCAGTACGCCGTACGCGTCCCCGAGCAGGATGATTCCTCCCCTCCAACAAAGTTCAGCAACCTCTCCCTGCGGAGTCTGAACGTGAGATCATAAGCATTGATATGTTTCCCCAGGCAGAGAAGATCCTCTCCCCGATCAGATGCATCCTGAAGGAGCGGAATCTCCCCAGCCGAGTCAGGCGCCGAAGCGTGTGTTCATTCCCCCAGCATCGGGTCACAAGTGTAGGCCTCGTAGTAGACCATCCACTGAAGTGTGCAGCAATTGATAGTTCAAGACTGAAGTCTCCATCGGAATTGAGATCCCCCACAGAGTCGTACTCTCCCCAGCAAGCAGAATGATTTCTTCTTCCTCAGCCGAGTTTGCAGTTCCCCAAGAGAGCCGAGTCCTTGGAAGCCGTTCGGACCATGATTGGTTTGCCCCAGTAGAGTGTTGAATAGCTGATGCTGTATTTCCCCCACCGGAGTCGTTACCTCCAGGAGGGTCTGGTTGCAAATATCGGGCAGTTTATCTCTGTGATTGACATCGCTTCTCTCAGCAGGTCCAGGTTCTCGTAGAGCTTCGTTCCCCTGCGGCAGTCTACTGAAGTTCACTTCCCCATAGCGCCTGATTGAGATTGGCGTGACTGTTTCTCCTCAGTAGGATGATTCCTTCCCCCTATCAGAGTGCTTCTTTCTCCCCGACAGGAGGATTCTCCCTTCAGCATTTATTTTGCTAACGGGATCGCAGCACCTTGCATGATTGCATAGCATTTACCATAAACGTGTAGCGTTTCCACCGTGTGGAGCATTGCACCATTGCCGAAGCATATGCATACTAAACATGAGCTAGGTTGTTACCGTTCTTGTTTTGCAGGTGTTCCTCCGCAAAGCCGCTTGCCCAAGATGATTCTTGAATCCCTCGCGGAGCCGCTTGATCAAGATGATTCTTGAATTTCCCCCAACGAAGTCGCTTGCTCAGGATGATTCTTGAATTCCCCAGCAAGGTCGTTTGCTTAAGATGATTCTTAAAATCCCCAGTGCAGTCGCCAGAGTTGGTTTCTCAAGTTGACACTTAGAGTCCCCAGTAAAGGTTGCCCAGGATGATTCCTGAAATCCCCAGCAGAGTCGCCAGTTGTCGCTACCGCGAAAATAAGGTGCCGACAGAACAGAAGAGTCGCCACCTTTCGTTATTTATCCCTCGGAACTGGAAAGGAAACGATCGGAAAAACCTGACGAAAAGGTATAAGACAAGGTCATCGCAACCATTGTCTGGGTTCGAGAGTCGGTTACGCAAGGGGAAGGTATTAGCACCCCTCACGTCCATCGTACTCGATGGGTTCCACGCTTGTTGTGTTTATTTGACGGGTTGGTTTTACTATCTACCTATCAAGGCTGGCTTAAAAAGAAAAGAAAATGACTCGGCAAAGCGTCGCGCTTTATGCCTACGTATTCTCATCAGAGAATGAGAAATCAGAGTCAACGTAGTTCGGCCTACGACGTGTTACGGGGGAAGGTGGCTCGCCAATACATCAGTATTGTGCCTACGTACTCTCAACAGGTATGAGAGATCAGAGCTTACATAGTTCGGCTAACTATGCATTACCGGGATTCAGATTCATTTGTTTTATCGAGTAGGGTTAAACAACAGTTCCAGCAGTTAGGGACGAAGCCTGTTTGCGTTGGCGCTGAAGTTTAACGACACTCTTTTCTTCAGAAAAGCTTCCTTTGAATTATGGGACCACGGGGCAAAAAGGTTTGAAGTCTGTTTTCTGTCTTTTACTGAAGAACTGTCTTTTATGGTGTTTGCAATTTCAATCGCACTAGAGACTATGACCTGAGAGTAAATGCGTCACATGTCACCCAAAGGGTACCATACTAAACATCCAGACTGTTGGAAAGAAACTCTCCAACAATCCCATCTCAAAACAGCTTAAGATACAGTAATCATGAATGATTTCTTTCGTACGTTACGAGCCTTAAGCTATCCCGTCATAGGCCGAACTACGTTGACTCTGATTTCTCATTCTCTGATGAGAATACGTAGGCATAAAGCGCGACGCTTTGCCGAGTCATTTTCTTTTCTTTTAAGCCAGCCTTGATAGGTAGATAGTAAAACCAACCCGTCAGATAAACACAACAAGCGTGGATCCCATCGAGTACGATGGACGTGAGGGGTGTAACAACCCAAATTTCATTAAATAATTAATTGAAGTGATTAATTTATTTAGTGGGATTTTATTAATGTTGGAAATTAATTTTTTATTAATTGGGATTAATAGAGAATTGAGAAGGAAATTGGAAGGAAGGAAAATGAAGGAAATATATATAAGAGAGAAAGAAAAGAAAAGAAAGATAGGAAAACATTTGGAAAGAAAGAGGAAAGAAGAAGAAAGGAGAGAAAGAGAAGAGAAGAAGAGGAAAAGTGGAAATCATCAAGAACCAACATCAAAGCTCCGATTAATCGAGGTAAGGGTGAGAAATGTTTCTATTTGATCATTGTATGATGTTATGTATGTTGGGTTGGGGTTTTGGTAGAGTTTTCATCACTTTCCAATTAGGGCAAAAGTTGGAATAATCGGTAGATTGATGATTTAATCGGTTGGAACTTGGAAATAATGCCGTAGAATAGTCGGGTAACATGAGGGTATGATATTTGTACTGATTTTGTTGTGTGAGAAGTTGGATGATGATGGATTATGGAGGAGGAACAGAATAGGGTTCTGTTCTGCGCAGGTTCGCTGGCTCTCGCCAGGCGAGCAAAGGCGAAGCTTCGCCAGGCGAAGCCTAGCGAATGTTGGCGAATAATTATATTTAAGTCCCAGTAGACTTCGCTGGTGGGCTCGCCAGGCGAAGTGGGATGGCGAAGGTTCGCCCAGCGAAGGTGCTGGCGAATGGTGGCGAAGGAAGTCAGTAGCTACTGACTTGGGCTCGCTGGGAAGTTTCGCCAGGCGAAGCCTAGCGAGTGTTCGCTGAGAGAGTTCGCCAGGCGAAGGCCAGGCGAAGGTTCGCTGCGAGGGTTCGCCAGGCGAATGAAGGCGAATTTGACAGCATTTCTCTTTTGCTGTGTTGATCATGTGAAGATGGTTTGGTTGTTTCACATAGGTGGATGCCTTATGATATGAATATAGATATGACATGTTGTGATAATGTGTGCTGTGGGTAGCCTACGGGCGTGAATCCTAGAGTTGTGGTATGAATGATTAATTGTAATCGGTTAAAATACATGAGAACATAATGATGATTATGTGTGTATTAATTGATGAGTTGTGAATACCTTGATTGTTGTGATAATTAGAGATACATGGGAATACAATGAGGAATGTATGTGTATCGTCTAATGAATTGTGAGTGCATATATGTATGCGATTGTTGTATGAATGCATGGGAACATATGTGATATGTGTGCATTGTTGTTGAATATGATGATGTGTGAAATGAATACATTGATAAATGTTTGATATATGTTGTATGTGCAATCATGATGAAATTCTCGAAGGGGTGAATTATTCGAATGCATGGGATTAAGACGCGGGAACGGTCTTAAGTGCATTTATTGTGATTGGTTGATTGTACATGCATCATTCAGTCAAGAGGCAATGTCCGTTAGTTTCGTGGAAACTAGTGGCTTGTCCCAAACCTAGAAGGGTGGGTTTGAAGCCTAGGGGACGGGCTTGATTGTTATCGGTCTAGAAGGGTGGACCCGGTTTAAAGTAAAAACCGAAAAATGATAACGAGTTATCGGTCTAGAAGGGTGGACCCGGTTTAGAGTGAAAACCGAAAAAAGATAACGAGAGTCGGTACCGCATAGCATTGAGTTGCATTGAATATGCTGAGTCACATTGCATAATATTGTTGTTGTACAAATGTGCTTGTGAATGATTGTGAAATTAAGCATGAAGGGATGTGCTTGTGAATGTTCATAATGTTGATATATATATGAACGTGATATGATTTATGACTATGAGAATGAAGGGTGGTGAGGAATGTGAATATGTGCTATATGACTACCTATATATATATATATAATCTCATGCTTTGATTATTATGGTTATATTTCTCACCCTTCTGCTGTTTTAAAATGCTCTATGAGGCATTGCAGATTAGGATGCTGGAGTCCTTTCGTGAAGTTAGTCTTCATTCTTTTGAGTCTGCTGCTCTGATATGTAACACCGGGTAGTTAGACTAGTATAGTCATTCTTTTGTGATACATTGCGATGTATCAGCTGATGTGGTTTTGTAATCTAACTGATATGATGTATTAATCTGGATGACTTGTGTGCGTTTGAATTAATATTTTGAAAAACGATCAAATGATTTTATCTTCCGCTTAAATTGAAAATGTTACATATTTTATGGAGCAAATAGTGAAAGTGGTTTATTGGTGAAATTGTGGCATTCTTCTTTTATACCTTATTATAAAACCTTTTTTTTTACTCTGATAATTTGTATGTGCTTAATTGTTTTATATGCATTTATTTGGGGTATAGAAGGGGGTGTTACAATAGTGGTATCAGAGCAGGTCGGTCCGTCCGGCCAAGTTGTTAGAGTGTTCTCTTCCTGTGTGTTATTGATATGCGTGTGTTGCATTATCAATATTGGTTGTTCTTACGTGGTTCTGTGGTTGGAATTAGTAAGATGGTTGCAGGAAGGAACGACGAAGCGATTGCGGAGGCATTGACGAGATTGGCGGGGGCAATTGGGCAGAATCCTCCGGCCAATGTGAATGTAAGGAATCATGCTGATGATGGATTCCGTGCTTTGGGGAAATTCCAAAAGAATAACCCTCCGGTCTTCAAGGGAACTCATGAACCGGACAAGGCACAAATTTGGTTGAAAGCTGTGGAAAAGATTTTTCGAGTTATGAATTGCTCGGATGCACAGAAGGTGCAGTTTGGGACTCATATGCTCGAAGAAGAAGCTGAAGATTGGTGGGGTAATACTCGCCAAAGATTTGAGGAAGATGATATTGTGATTACGTGGGATTTGTTTAGAGAAACCTTTCTGGAGAAGTACTTTCCAGAGGATGTGCGGGGGAAGAAAGAGATCGAATTTCTTGAGTTGAAGCAAGGTAATTCGACGGTTGCCGAGTATGCGGCGAAATTTGAGGAGTTGATCAAATTTTGTCCTCACTATAATACCGGTAATGCTGAGAGGTCTAAGTGCCTCAAGTTTGTGAACGGTTTGAGACCTGAGATTAGACAAGCTATTGGATACCAGGAAATCAGGCGGTTTTCTGAGTTGGTTAACAAGAGCAGAATTTATGATGAAGACAGTAGGGCTAGGTCTAGCCACTACAAGAGCCTAAGTGATAAGAAAGGAAAAGGTCAATTCAGAGGAAAACCTTATGTGACTCCTGCGGACAAAGGGAAGCAGAGAATGGGTTATGGCAAGAGGCCAAGTGGGGGAGTTTCTACTCCGGTGAGATGTTATAGGTGCGGTGAAGCGGGACATCATGCTCCCGAATGCAAAAGTGTTGAGAAGGCGTGTTTTAAGTGTGGCAAGCCAGGCCACAAGGCGCTTGAGTGCAGAAGCGGTACGGGTGTTACTTGCTATAACTGTGGTGAGCAAGGACACATTAGTACGAAATGTGATAAGCCGAAGAAGAATCAAGGGAGCGGGAAAGTGTTCGCTCTTTCTGGATCTGAGACTGCTAGCGACGATCGATTGATCCGAGGTACGTGTTTTATTAATGGTATACCTTTGATCGCTATAATTGATACCGGAGCTACGCATTCTTTTATTTCTTTGGATTGTGTTAGAAGGTTGAATCTTGAGTTGTCTGTGATTGGTGGCGGTATGGTTATTGATACTCCTGCTATGGGTTCGGTAACTACACCGTATGTTTGCTTGAATTGCCCGTTGAGTATTTTCGGTAGAGATTTTGGGATTGATTTAGTGTGTCTTCATTTGGATCAAATGGATGTCATTCTTGGAATGAATTGGTTAAAATTCAATCGAGTGTATATTAACTGTTTTGACAAAACGGTTATTTTTCCCGATTCGGAAGTTGAAAGGGAGTTGTTTATGACGAGGGAACAAGTGAAGGAATCGGTACAAGATGGGGCTAAGGTATTTATGCTTATGGCAACTTTGAGGACTAGTGAAAGTGAAGAGATTGATGTTGTGCCCATTGTTAGAGATTTCCCGGAAGTATTCCCTGAAGAGATAAAGGATTTACCGCCGGAGCGAGAAGTGGAGTTTTCGATGGATTTGATTCCTGGAACTAGTCCGATATCGATGGCTCCATATCGTATGTCGGCCTCAGAGTTAAAAGAGTTGAAGAGTCAACTTGAGGATTTGCTTGAAAAGAGGTTTATTCGTCCGAGCGTGTCACCGTGGGGTGCACCGGTCTTGTTGGTTAAGAAGAAAGAGGGTTCTATGAGGCTCTGTGTGGATTACAGACAGTTGAACAAGGTGACTATTAAGAATAAGTATCCACTTCCAAGGATTGATGATCTGATGGATCAGTTGGTTGGTGCAAGCGTGTTCAGCAAGATTGATTTGAGATCTGGGTATCATCAGATCCGTGTGAAAGCTGAGGATATTCAGAAGACGGCCTTTCGGACGAGGTATGGACACTATGAGTATTCCGTGATGCCATTTGGTGTGACTAATGCACCAGGTGTATTTATGGAGTACATGAATAGGATTTTCCATCCTTATTTGGATAAGTTTGTGGTGGTGTTTATCGACGACATCTTGGTTTATTCGAAGAGCGAAGGAGAGCATGCCGAGCATCTGAAGATTGTGTTATCGGTGTTGAGAGAGAAGCAATTGTTTGCAAAGCTTTCTAAGTGTGAATTTTGGTTGAAGGAAGTTAGTTTCCTTGGTCATGTGATCTCGAGTAATGGTGTTGCGGTTGATCCGTCGAAAGTTGAAGCGGTGTCGCAATGGGAGACTCCGAAGTCAGTTTTTGAGATCAGAAGTTTTCTTGGTTTAGCCGGTTATTATCGGAAGTTTATTGAAGGATTCGCTAAGTTGTCGTTGCCGTTGACGCAGTTGACTAGGAAAGGTCAAGCCTTTGTTTGGGACGCCAAGTGTGAAGCGAGTTTTCAAGAACTTAAGCGAAGGTTGACGACAGCTCCTGTTTTGATTCTGCCAAATCCGGAAGAACCATTCGTTGTGTATTGTGATGCTTCTTTGATGGGTTTAGGAGGTGTGTTGATGCAGAATAACCAAGTTGTGGCTTATGCTTCGAGGCAACTCAAAGTGCATGAGAAGAATTATCCGACGCATGACTTAGAGTTGGCCGCCGTTGTGTTCGTGTTGAAACTTTGGAGGCATTATTTGTTTGGTGCGAGATTTGAAGTGTTTAGTGACCACAAGAGTTTGAGGTATCTTTTTGATCAAAAGGAATTGAATGCAAGACAAAGAAGATGGCTTGAACTTTTGAAGGATTTTGATTTTGGCTTGAATTACCATCCGGGTAAAGCGAATGTAGTAGCGGATGCATTGAGTCGGAAATCATTGCATATGTCAGCATTGATGGTGAAAGAGTTAGAATTGGTCGAGCAATTTCGGGATTTGAGTTTGGTATGTGAGAGAACTTCTTTTGGATTTAAGTTGGGTATGTTAAAGCTTACAAGTGGTATTTTGGACGAAATTCGAGAAGGACAGAAATCGGATTTGAGCCTAGTTGATCGGTTGACTTTAATCAACCAAGGCCAAGGTGGTGATTTTCGGATTGATGAGAATGGTATTATGAGATGTCGGGATCGAGTTTGTGTTCCAGATGTAGTTGAACTTAAGAAGAGTATCCTTGAGGAAGGACATCGTAGCGGATTGAGTATTCATCCGGGTGCTACTAAGATGTATCAGGATTTGAGGAAAGTATTTTGGTGGCCTAGTATGAAGAAGGATATTGCGGAATTTGTGTATTCTTGTTTGACTTGCCAGAAGTCAAAGATTGAGCATCAGAAGCCATCGGGTTTGATGAAGCCGTTGTTTATTCCTGAGTGGAAATGGGATAGTATCTCCATGGATTTTGTATCGGGTTTGCCGAGGACGCCGAGTAATTTTGAGGCTATTTGGGTTATCGTGGACAGGTTGACTAAATCTGCTCATTTTATTCCTATGCGTATAGATTACCCTTTGGAGAAGTTGGCTAAGTTGTATATTGAGAGGATTGTGTGTCTGCATGGTATTCCGTTAAGTATTGTTTCGGATAGAGATCCGCGGTTTACTTCGAGATTTTGGGAGAGCCTGCAGAGTGCTTTAGGTACTAAGTTGCGTTTGAGTTCAGCGTATCATCCTCAGACTGATGGTCAGACGGAGAGGACGATTCAGTCGCTTGAAGATCTTTTGAGAGCGTGTGTATTGGAAAAAGGAGGAGCTTGGGTAGCTACTTGCCTTTGATTGAGTTTACCTACAACAACAGTTTCCATTCGAGTATTGGTATGGCACCATTTGAGGCGTTGTATGGTAGGCGGTGTAGGACACCATTGTGTTGGTTCGAGTCTGGAGAAAGTTCTGTTGTTGGACCCGAGTTAGTTCAACAGACTACTGATAAGATCAAGATGATTCGAGAGAAGATGAGAGTTGCTCAGAGTCGTCAGAAGAGTTATTATGACAAGAGGAGGAAGGCACTTGAATTTCAAGAGGGAGATCATGTGTTTCTTCGAGTCACCCCAATGACAGGTGTTGGTAGGGCACTGAAGTCGCGCAAGTTGTCGCCGCGTTTCATTGGTCCTTATCAGATTCTGCAAAGGATAGGAGAAGTGGCCTATCGTGTGGCTTTACCACCGTCGCTTGCTAATCTTCATGACGTATTCCATGTATCTCAGTTGAGGAAATACATTGCGGATCCGTCTCATGTAGTCCAAGTAGATGATGTGCAGGTGAGAGATAACCTGACTGTTGAGACATCACCTATGCGGATAGAGGATCGGAAATTGAAGCAGCTTCGAGGTAAAGAGATCGCTTTAGTGAAGGTCGCGTGGGGAGGATCGGCTGGTGGAAATGTTACTTGGAGCTTGAGAGTCGGATGAAAGAGTCTTATCCAGAACTGTTTGAATCAGGTAACATTTTCGAGGACGAAAATTCCTAAAGTGGGGGAGAGTTGTAACAACCCAAATTTCATTAAATAATTAATTGAAGTGATTAATTTATTTAGTGGGATTTTATTAATGTTGGAAATTAATTTTTTATTAATTGGGATTAATAGAGAATGAGAAGGAAATTGGAAGGAAGGAAAATGAAGGAAATATATATAAGAGAGAAAGAAAAGAAAAGAAAGATAGGAAAACATTTGGAAAGAAAGAGGAAAGAAGAAGAAAGGAGAGAAAGAGAAGAGAAGAAGAGGAAAAGTGGAAATCATCAAGAACCAACATCAAAGCTCCGATTAATCGAGGTAAGGGTGAGAAATGTTTCTATTTGATCATTGTATGATGTTATGTATGTTGGGTTGGGGTTTTGGTAGAGTTTTCATCACTTTCCAATTAGGGCAAAAGTTGGAATAATCGGTAGATTGATGATTTAATCGGTTGGAACTTGGAAATAATGCCGTAGAATAGTCGGGTAACATGAGGGTATGATATTTGTACTGATTTTGTTGTGTGAGAAGTTGGATGATGATGGATTATGGAGGAGGAACAGAATAGGGTTCTGTTCTGCGCAGGTTCGCTGGCTCTCGCCAGGCGAGCAAAGGCGAAGCTTCGCCAGGCGAAGCCTAGCGAATGTTGGCGAATAATTATATTTAAGTCCCAGTAGACTTCGCTGGTGGGCTCGCCAGGCGAAGTGGGATGGCGAAGGTTCGCCCAGCGAAGGTGCTGGCGAATGGTGGCGAAGGAAGTCAGTAGCTACTGACTTGGGCTCGCTGGGAAGTTTCGCCAGGCGAAGCCTAGCGAGTGTTCGCTGAGAGAGTTCGCCAGGCGAAGGCCAGGCGAAGGTTCGCTGCGAGGGTTCGCCAGGCGAATGAAGGCGAATTTGACAGCATTTCTCTTTTGCTGTGTTGATCATGTGAAGATGGTTTGGTTGTTTCACATAGGTGGATGCCTTATGATATGAATATAGATATGACATGTTGTGATAATGTGTGCTGTGGGTAGCCTACGGGCGTGAATCCTAGAGTTGTGGTATGAATGATTAATTGTAATCGGTTAAAATACATGAGAACATAATGATGATTATGTGTGTATTAATTGATGAGTTGTGAATACCTTGATTGTTGTGATAATTAGAGATACATGGGAATACAATGAGGAATGTATGTGTATCGTCTAATGAATTGTGAGTGCATATATGTATGCGATTGTTGTATGAATGCATGGGAACATATGTGATATGTGTGCATTGTTGTTGAATATGATGATGTGTGAAATGAATACATTGATAAATGTTTGATATATGTTGTATGTGCAATCATGATGAAATTCTCGAAGGGGTGATTATTCGAATGCATGGATTAAGACGCGGGAACGGTCTTAAGTGCATTTATTGTGATTGGTTGATTGTACATGCATCATTCAGTCAAGAGGCAATGTCCGTTAGTTTCGTGGAAACTAGTGGCTTGTCCCAAACCTAGAAGGGTGGTTTGAAGCCTAGGGGACGGGCTTGATTGTTATCGGTCTAGAAGGGTGGACCCGGTTTAAAGTAAAAACCGAAAAATGATAACGAGTTATCGGTCTAGAAGGGTGGACCCGGTTTAGAGTGAAAACCGAAAAAAGATAACGAGAGTCGGTACCGCATAGCATTGAGTTGCATTGAATATGCTGAGTCACATTGCATAATATTGTTGTTGTACAAATGTGCTTGTGAATGATTGTGAAATTAAGCATGAAGGGATGTGCTTGTGAATGTTCATAATGTTGATATATATATGAACGTGATATGATTTATGACTATGAGAATGAAGGGTGGTGAGGAATGTGAATATGTGCTATATGACTACCTATATATATATAATCTCATGCTTTGATTATTATGGTTATATTTCTCACCCTTCTGCTGTTTTAAAATGCTCTATGAGGCATTGCAGATTAGGATGCTGGAGTCCTTTCGTGAAGTTAGTCTTCATTCTTTTGAGTCTGCTGCTCTGATATGTAACACCGGGTAGTTAGACTAGTATAGTCATTCTTTTGTGATACATTGCGATGTATCAGCTGATGTGGTTTTGTAATCTAACTGATATGATGTATTAATCTGGATGACTTGTGTGCGTTTGAATTAATATTTTGAAAAACGATCAAATGATTTTATCTTCCGCTTAAATTGAAAATGTTACATATTTTATGGAGCAAATAGTGAAAGTGGTTTATTGGTGAAATTGTGGCATTCTTCTTTTATACCTTATTATAAAACCTTTTTTTTTACTCTGATAATTTGTATGTGCTTAATTGTTTTATATGCATTTATTTGGGGTATAGAAGGGGGTGTTACAAGGGGTGCTAATACCTTGCCCTTGTGTAACCGTCTCTCGAACCCAGACAATGGTTGCGATGACCTTGTCTTATACCTTTTCGTCAGGTTTTTCCGATTGTTTCCTTTCCCGTTCCGAGGGATAAATAACGAAAGGTGGCGACTCTTTTGTTCTGCCAGCACCTTATTTTCGCGGTAGCGACAGTATTCAACCGCCTTTTACCTTGATTGTTTGAGAGCCATTCGCTTCTCACCCAGTCAGGTCCAAGCCGTTTGAATAGGGGCAGCTGTTTCACCCCAAAATTGGCCCAACATTTCTTTACCTAGCTTATGTTTCATTTCATTCACATTAGCATTATCATTTGCATTTCATTGACATGTATGCAGGAGATCAGGAGGTATGATTACCAATCAAGAGCTATACAAGACTGTGAGGCTAGCTAAGAAGGTTATTCAGATGTTTAAGGGTTGATATCCTTGTCAGAGAAGTTAAAAGAGCCTCAGAGAGAGTAATTGAAACCAAGAGGGTGTGTCTCCTAACTTGAGAATTGTGGAAAGCCATCAGATGATTCTGAAGCCATGAAGTTGGACTTGAGGTCTTGAGAGAGCTCATAAGAAGTGTTGAAGATCACTTTGAGGCCTAGAGAGGTCATTGTGCAAGATTAAGAAGCCTCAGCCATGATGGGTGCAGCTAGGGTTTGACTGGGTCAACCCTAAGTCAACTGATGATTTGAAGAAGGTTGAGACCTACTCCAAGAGGCACGTGATCATGGATTGATGCATTGAGATGTTATAAGGATGATTCCAAGGTTAAATCATCATGATTGAAGAGTTTGAGAAGTTTCAAGCTAGGGTTTCTAAGACTTGATAGTGTAAAATCCCCTAGCTTGACCCCTATCTTCAAGGCAATTTAATTCAAGATATGAGTGTCATCTCATCTTGACCCCAACATGAATGTTGTAGAGCATGATCTTAGCTTTATTTTGAGTGCTATAAGTCCTTGATAGGATGTGTAGAACTCAAGTTATGACTTTGACAAGTTACAGGTCATCTGAGGTATGTGAATTTGGAGCTTGAAAGTTGTCCAACTTGCATGAAACGTTTGCCCTAGAAGGATGATTCCTATGAACTTTTGGTCAACATGAATGTTGTTCCTTATTCTCTTAGCTTTCTAGAGAGTACTAGAAGTCCTTGATAGGATTTATAGAACTCAAGTTATGGCTTTGACAAGTCAAGGGTATTTTGGTCATTTGGAGATTATAGGTCATTTCAACTATAAGGCCATAACTCCTATTTCCAAGCTTCAAATGGGAAAATGTTCAACATAAAACTTGTTAAAAATGATGTTTTAAGGCTATCCCAGAGGTCATGAGAGGTTGGAATTGCTTGTAGCTCAAAATCACAAAAATGGCTTAAAATAAGGATGAATTTCAAATGAACCAAAGATGGAAATTGGTATTTTTGATCTACATGTCCAAACCAAGCCATGTAATATGTCATTTTGATTCTAAAACACATTTTAAGAACATTGGTTTTGCCACAATTTTGACTTAAGGCTTAACTTGTGGACTTGCTTTGAAAAGTAGTTACTTACATCATAAGTAACCATTGCCAAACCAAAATTCAAGGCATGACCAAGGCTCCTTTAAATCCAAACACTTTGATAATATCATTTGGAGAGAATTTGGATGAAAAACATGATGAGTACAAGCTGCCATCATGAGCTGTTATGAAGATACCATGAGATTGAAATTTCCATGAAGTGAGATATTGAATTCCTCATTAGAAGGATCTAGAGCTTTCTAGATCATCCCTACATGTTCTATATAAGCATATGAGGTGATCCAAGGCCAAGGTTGGTGATAATTGAAGGAGAGAATAGAGATTGAGATTGAATTTTTCTTGCTTGCAACTGAATTCGGTTACACCATTTTCTTCACTTTCCATCCATTTTCTTGATTGCAATCACTTCCATGGATGCTAGTGAATGATTCCAGATCATAATCCAGGCAAATTCGTGGCTGAATAGTGTTCTTGATCTCAGATTTTGTCACCTGCAACTCAGAATCGAATCTAGGAATTGAAGCCATTTCAATCAAGTTTGTTGCATACAGAAGCTTGATTGTGCTCCATTGAAGGGATCTGCAAGCTCTTGAAGGTTGAGTTGAAGGTTTGATACCTCTGTTTGCTCGAGTTTACCAGGTTAGTAACTTTCAATCTCCAGCTTAAATTAGGTAGAATTAAGAAGAATTATTGTGTTAGATGCATTGTGGAATGGTGTAGGAAGGTTTTCAGATCATTAATTTGAGGATTAGTGACCAATTAGGGTTGTTACCATTTTCGGTTGAGATGGTGTTCTTGCGAATCTTGAGGATTTAGATTGAATTAAGGGCATGAATGGATTCCTTGTGAGATTTGGGACAAGATTCATCTAGGAATCGTGGCCTATGGTGGATTCTATAGCAAGTTAGGGTTGTGAGATGATGACCGGAGAATGTCACCGGCGGTGATTATGGCGCGCAGGTGACCTGAGTTTCAGGGATTCAAATTGGGGAAGACGACTTGATAGCCATCAGATTGTGGTTGGACTTTGACTGAAGGCATGATCCAACGGCCATGGATTGGTTTCAATTTGTGAAGGACTCTGAATCACATTGCAACGCCGCGTTTCATTTAAGTTGTGGTTTTGGGCTTAAGTCAGAATTGATAACCACACCCCCTTTGTGGCCCAAATCCTAAAATGAACTGAATTACCTTGCTATCTACACCACGCATGTGTTTATTTTCCTTGGATTTTCTTTTATTTTCCATTTTATTCATGTTTATTGATTAATTCATAAAAAATGGAAAAATAGCTCAATTAATCCCATTCTTTTTGCTATGGATTCATGATTGAATCTAGTATTTTTTAGATAAAAACTATTATTATTTCATGCATTTTCTGATTTTATGGGAATTTTTACATTTTAATTGATATTAAAATGATCATGTTTGATGCTTGATTTTGTGAATTTGGTTTGATCATGTGAGGATGATTTTGGCCTTGATTTTTTGTGAGTAGTTAGCATAGATATAGATGCTCCCCATAGATTTTTCTCACATTTTTGTGATGAATGCAAGTGGTATTTTTAGGTTGAGACCTTAAGAGCTCCATTTTTAGGGTTTATGGTTGATACCTTTGGTTTTAGGACTTAATATTAGGACTTAATAGATGATTTAGTCCCTGGTTTTTGTATGAGGTATTCTTTATTGAATTAGGACCCCTTAAGAATTTTTGTAGGAATTTACAAGGTAGTTTACTATTTTTGTTTGATTTTAGTTTAGATGCTAGCTTTAGATGATTCTAATGCACTAATTCAACTAGAATGACTTCTTTAGTTCCCTTAGACTAGGGCTTTGTTGCTCTTGCTCTTGGTTGATGTTGAAGGCAAGTTGAAGATGCAATGGATTGCTTGAAGAAGCTTGGATGTGAAGATCTCCCCTTCTTTTGGTGTAGTGTTGATTAGGTTAAGATTAGGGTTTGTAGGCAGAGCTTCTAGATAGATTCTCTTCCTTCATAAACATGGAAGATGTTGACCACTTCCATTATTCCCTATGATGTAAGGTCCCCTTGTAAAGGCCTCATCCCTCCTTTGGTAGGATGTGTGGCTATTTACAAGTTGGTAGAACCTTTGAGGGTCCCTTTCTCTGATGATAGGATGCTTAGTGGTGACCTTTGGTCTTCACTCTGCTACCAATCACCCAAACTTTGCTCTTGATGGATGCATATTTCTCCCTTGTTAGAGGATGGAGTTCCTTGTTTGAAGAAGATTAAAGGCTAGAAGTTGATACTTCTTTGTGTTTGAAGATTGCCCTTAAGAGCTGAAGCTTGTGGATCAGGAAGAGCAAGTTGATACTTGTAAGGAGGAGAACGCTGAAGCCTGAAGGCCAAGTTGACACTTGTGAAGAAGATTCAATTGGGATTGAGTGAAGAGCTGAGGCTTGAGGAATAAAGGATAAGTTGATACTTATGTTGAGGCATTGAGAGCCTTAGGGAGCCAAGTTGATGCTTGATATTAGGGTTGAAGCCTGAAAGTGGAATTTACTGGAGAGCTGAAGCTTGAAGAAGAATAAGTTGATACTTATGTTTGATGTGTTAGAAGCTTGTAGGAGCAAGTTGATACTTGCTATTGAAGATGAAAGCCTTGAAGGGTGGTTGAAGATTGATGACTAAACTGTTGTCAGAGATTGCTTTGCTGTGAAGCTGTGGAAGCTGTTGATTTGCTTTCTTGTCTGTCTGTCTGCTTTCTTTTCTGTATTGATGTGACTTGTGTGATTTGCTTGATGCATTAGAATAAGTCCATGTTTAGACTGATTTAAGCTAGGAGCATGATTGCACTAGAGGTTGAGTGCTCCCTCTGCTTGTATTTTTACTGTATGGCTTTGCTTGCGGGTATTCGGTAGAGCCCTGCTCCCTTGCCTATGTGGTTTGTTATTTGCTTGATAGCATGTTATTCCTCTGTATGATTACAGTTATTCTATTTTGCCTGATGGCATTTTATCTTTGTTTCATTTCTTCTATATGATTGCAGTTATTCATATCTGGCTTGAGGTTGAGATGAGCTTGTGGAGGCTGACGCCCCACACACATTTCCTCCCTCACTTGCATTGCATGCATTTTACAGTCGTTTACTGTTTATTGTTTAAGCTGATGCTTTATTTGTTTCTGTTTACCATTGACATGATCCCTTAGGACTCTCATTTCCTTTGATAAGGAAGTGATGATGGAACTTTAGGCTGAAACCTATGCATGATAACTTCTAGGTGTTCCCTGTTTCAAACTTCAACCATAGGATGAATCCTTGGCATGACAACATTATGACTTGATAGTCTCCCCTTAGTTGTCCCTCTCTCTTCTCATCTCAAAACAAATTAAAATACAGTAATAAAGGTTAACTGACGTCGTACGTTACGAGCCTTAAGCTATCTGAGAAAGGATTGTTGGAGAGTTTCTTTTCAACAGTCTGGATGTTTAGTATGGCACCCTTTGGGTGACATGCGACGCATTCACTCTCAGGTCATAGTCTCTAGTGCGATATTAGTTGCAAACATCCATAAAAAACAGTTCTTCCGTAAAAGACAAAAAACAAACTTCAAACCTTTTTGTCCCGTGGGCCCATAATTCAAAGGAAGCTTTTTGAAGAAAAGAGTGTCGTTAACTCCCAATTCTACCGCAAACGGTAACGCCTAAGTCTCCAAGGGTCGAGCTGCGTACACCAAACTGCTGGAACTGTTTGTTAACCCTACTCGAAAAAACAGATGAATCTGAATCCCCGTAATCCGTCTTATCCCGAACTACGTAAGCTCTGATCTCTCATACCTGTTGAGAGTACGTAGGCACAATACTGACGTACTGGCGAGCCACCTTCCCCATAACCGGTAGTTAGCCGAACTACGTTGACTCTGATTTCTCATTCTCTGATGAGAATACGTAGGCACAAAGTGAGACGCTTTGCCGAGTCATTTTCTTTTCTTTCTAGACCAGC
>OZ012741.1:81460295-81520263 GCA_963859935.3 Lathyrus sativus | reverse complement strand
AACGTATGCTGATTTGTTGCAGACATTGTTGGGTTTGAATCTGGTAGAGAAGAGAACTCTGGCTCCGATAACGGGAACGCCCCCGTATGGTTACGATGCGAGCAGGCACTGTGAGTTTCATTCTGGGGCTCCGGGACACGATATAGAGGGTTGCCATGCTTTTAAGCATGTTGTGCAGGATCTTTTGGACAATAAGATTATCAATTTCGGAACGGCAGGTCCGAATATAGTGCAGAAACCCATGCCTAATCATGGGGCAAACGCCATTCTGACTGAGGAAGGGCTGAATCTGATCACAAATGTTGACGATTTAAAGACGCCGCTGAGCGAGATAAAAAGCAGACTGTTGCAAGGGGGTGTTTTTCCAGGATGTGACGAGTATTGTTTAGAATGCTGGACCCTAGCTAGGGGGTGTGATGATCTGAAGAAAGGCATTCAGGCTTTAATTGATGGAGGCATATTGCAGTTTGACCAAGCAGCAACTGAAGAGCCGGCAGGGGCAGTAGCAGATGATCAGAGTGATGTGGCCACTGTAACGATTCCTCGAAAGACAATCACTATTGCAGCACCAGCTCAGCGACCACCGATCACCATAACTAAGGCCGGCCCGATCCCGTACGAGAACACAAAAGCAGTCCCATGGTCATATGGGTTGGAGGTGTATTGTGACGGAATAAAGATTGATGTTAATAAACAGCCAGCTGAGACTGTCGATAATGTTGTTGGTTCAGGAGGCATGACAAGGAGTGGTAGGATCTTTATATCACCCGAAGTGGAGGCTGAAAGACTAGCAAAAGGAAAAGGGAAAGTGGTTGAGAATGTTCCGGTGCAAGCAAGCGAAAAAGAAGCGACATCGAAAGATGTAGAAGAGTTCATGCGCTTGATTCGGGAAAAGTGATTATAAAATTGTGGAGCATCTGCAGCAGACGCCGTCCAAAATATCCATCTTGTCATTGCTCTTATGTTCGGAAGCTCACAGAAATGCTTTGCTGAAAGTCCTGGATACTTCTTTTGTACCTCAAGACGTCTCCGTGAATCAGCTGGAAGGAGTGTTGGCACATGTAAATGCAGGCCACAGCTTGGGCTTTACCGACTTCGATTTGACCCCGAAAGGGAGAGATCATAATATGGTGCTGCACATATCTGTCGAGTGTAGAGGATCAGTAATGTCGCATGTATTGGTCGACACCGGATCATCTTTGAATGTGCTGCCCAAGAAGGCGATGATGAAGCTGGATGTTAGAGGAATCTTGTGCACGCCCAGTGATTTGGTAGTCAGAGCCTTCGACGGCACGCGAAGAACAGTCTTCGGATCGATAACATTGCCCCTGCAAGTAGGGCCGGAGGTGTTCGCGACTGAGTTTTATATCATGGATATACAGCCTGCGTATAGCTGCCTGCTCGGGAGACCCTGGATTCATGGGGCTGGGGCAGTCACGTCTACCCTGCATCAGAAGTTGAAATATATGGTCGGAGACAGCGTAGTCACCGTGTGCGGAGAAGAAGACATCCTGGTCAGCCATCTGTCGTCATTTAAATATGTGGAAGTCGACGGAGAGATCCACGAAACACCGTGCCAGGCATTTGAAGGGTTGCGTATCAAGGACAAAGGTCCCGGGCCGAGCAAAGCGTCGGAGATAGCCGTCTCATCGTACAAAGAAGCTCAAGCTCTAGTGGAGGCAGGAGAAGCCAAGGGTTGGGGAAAAGTGCTGGATATTCCTGTGAAGATGGACCGGTTCGGGCTGGGATACCAACCGTTGTCATCAGCACCTGCTGTGGGGGCACCCCGTTTCAGAGGGCCAATAACCATCTCTGCCAGTGGAGTATGTCATGAAACCATCAACGCTGCTTCGGAGTCTGACGAAGGGGACCGCGACTGTGATATGGATGCCTGGATTCAGCCAAGCACGCCAGGACAAGGACTGTGCAACTGGTCTATTCAGGAGCTTGTTCCTGTGACTCTTAAACAGATAACATTTTCAGATGACGTCCTTGAACCACCTATGACTTGTCCCGACTTCGAGCACCCGGTATTTCAGGCCGAAGAAGAGGTTGTCGAAGATAGTGACGTTCCTGAAGAACTGTCTTGGTTGGTGAAGCAAGAGGAAAGAGCCATTCTGCCTCACGACGAGGTCATCGAAATTATCAACTTGGGGTCGGAAGGGGTTGAGAAGAATATTCGTATCGGAGCCGCGCTGCAGAGCGATATCAAGCGGAGGCTGGTTGAAATGCTCCAAGAGTATAGTGATGTATTCGCTTGGTCGTATGAAGATATGCCAGGGCTCGATACAGACATGGTTGTGCACCGTCTGCCACTGAAAGAAGATTGCCCGCCGGTCAAACAAAAGCTTCGCAGAACTCGACCAGATATGGCAGTGAAGATCAAAGAGGAAGTTCAAAAACAGTGGGACGCTGGTTTCCTTGCTGTGACAAAGTATCCCTCATGGGTTGCTAACATCGTACCAGTGCCAAAGAAAGACGGCAAGGTTCGAATGTGCGTGGATTATAGAGATTTGAATAAAGCAAGCCCAAAAGACGATTTTCCGCTTCCTCATATTGACGTGCTAGTTGACAATACCGCTCAATACTCCGTATTCTCCTTCATGGATGGCTTTTCAGGC
This sequence comes from Lathyrus sativus, assembly GCA_963859935.3. NCBI lineage: Eukaryota > Viridiplantae > Streptophyta > Magnoliopsida > Fabales > Fabaceae > Lathyrus > Lathyrus sativus. The sequence continues at coordinate 81,517,642 of OZ012741.1, read as the reverse complement.
TATAATCAGATTAAAATGGCGCCAGAGGACATGGAGAAGACCACTTTCATAACGCCTTGGGGAACATTTTGCTACAAAGTGATGCCCTTTGGTTTGAAGAATGTTGGGGCAACATATCAGCGGGCGATGACGACTCTTTTTCATGATATGATGCATAAAGAGATCGAAGTTTATGTTGATGATATGATTGCCAAATCCCAGACGGAGGAAGAGCATCTGGTGAATCTGCTGAAGTTGTTTAAAAGGCTTAGGAAGTTCAGGTTGAGGCTGAACCCTAACAAATGCACCTTCGGGGTGAGATCGGGTAAACTGCTGGGGTTTATCGTAAGTGAAAGAGGAATAGAGGTTGATCCTGCTAAAATAAAAGCGATCCAAGAAATGCCGACGCCTAAAACAGAAAAAGAGGTGCGCGGGTTTTTAGGGAGGTTGAACTACATCGCCCGGTTCATATCTCAACTAACGGCCACGTGCGAACCATTATTCAAGCTGTTGAAGAAAGATCAAGATGTAACGTGGAACGAAAATTGTCAAAAGGCGTTCGATAAAATAAAGAAGTATTTGCAGGAGCCTCCTATTTTGATACCCCCAGTGGCAGGGAGACCCTTGATCATGTATTTGACCGTTCTTGAGGGAAGCATGGGTTGTGTTCTCGGTCAACATGACGAGACAGGAAGAAAAGAGCATGCGATCTACTACTTGAGAAAGAAATTTATAGATTGTGAATCTTGATACTCAATGCTGGAGAAAACTTGTTGCGCGCTAGCCTGGGCCGCCAAGCGTTTGAGGCAATACATGCTGAATCACACAACCATGCTCATCTCGAAGATGGATCCTATCAAATATGTATTTGAAAAGCAGGCGTTGTCAGGGAGAATTGCCCATTGGCAGATGGTCTTGACTGAGTATGACATTCAATACGTCTCGCAAAAGGCTATAAAGGGGAGTGTGCTGTCTGAGTACTTGGCAGAGCAGCCTATTGAAGATTACCAATCGATGAGGTTTGATTTTCCTGACGAGGATATCATGTACCTAAAGATGAAAGATTGTGAAGAGCCGTTGCCAGACGAAGGACCAGAGTTGGGTTCCAAATGGAAGATGATATTTGACGGAGCTGTGAATGCTTACGGTAGCGGAATAGGGGCAATCATCACTACGCCACACGGGTCGCACATCCCGTTTACTGCCCGATTGACCTTTGCCGTTACCAACAATGAGGCCGAATACGAAGCTTGTATAATGGGGCTTGAGGAAGCCATCGATTTGCGAATCAAGCATCTGGACGTATACGGAGACTCAGCTCTGGTAGTGAATTAGATCAAAGGGGAATGGGAGACACGTCAGCCCAATTTGATACATTACATGAATTATGCAAGGAGATTGTTGCCTTTCTTCGACAAGGTTGAATTGCACCACGTACCGCGGGCAGAGAATCAAATGGCTGACGCTCTCGCCACTTTGTCCTCCATGTACAAAGTCAACTTCTGGAACGAGGCTCCCAGAATCATTATCTCTCGGCTTGACAGGCCAGCTTACGTATTTGCTATTAATGAAGCATCCGACGACAAACCGTGGTATTTTGATATCCTTAATTTCCTGAAAAATAAAGAGTATCCGGCTGGGGCATCCAGTCAAGATCAGAAGACTCTCAGGAGATTAGCAGGCAATTTCTATTTGAACCCGGATGGCGTCTTATACAGAAGAAATCACGACTTGGTACTGTTGCGTTGTGTAGACGAAAGAGAGGCGAAGCTGCTCATGGAGGAAATACAAGAAGGTACCTTTGGCACGCATGCTGGTGGGCATGCTATGACGAGAAAGCTGTTGCGGGCAGGTTACTTTTGGCTGACTATGGAAACTGATTGTTTCAAGTTTGCGAGAAAGTGCCACAAGTGCCAAATCTATGCTGATAAGATCCATGTGCCTCCGAGTCCTCTCAATATGATGTCATCGCCTTGGCCATTTTCGATGTGGGGAATCGATATGATTGGAAAGATCGAGCCGACAGCTTCTAACGGGCATCGATTCATCCTAGTAGCAATCGATTATTTCACCAAGTGGGTGGAAGCGGCGTCATATGCAAATGTAACGAAGCAAGTGGTGGCCAGATTCATCAAAAGAGATATCATTTGCCGATATGGGATTCCCGAGCGGATAATCACGGACAACGGTTCAAACCTGAACAACAAAATGATGAAGGAGCTCTGTCAGAATTTCAAGATCGAACATCACAACTCCTCCCCGTACAGACCCAAGATGAATGGCGCTGTTGAGGCAGCCAATAAGAATATCAAGAAGATCGTTCAGAAAATGGTGGTGACCTATAAGGATTGGCATGAGATGCTACCCTTCGCATTGCACGGTTATCGTACGACAGTACGCACATCAACCGGGGCAACCCCGTTCTCGTTAGTGTACGGAATGGAAGCAGTGCTACCACTGGAAGTTGAGATTTCTTCCCTGAGAGTGTTACGAGACGTCCAACTAGACGAGGCAGAATGGGTGAAAGACAGGTTGAACCAGCTGAGTTTAATGGATGAGAAGAGGCTAGCTTCTCTAGCATACGGTCGTTTGTACCAGAGCCGAATGAAGAAAGCATATGATAAGAAGATACATCCTCGGAGCTTTCAGACGGGCGACCTTGTGCTGAAAAGGATTCTCCCGCCGCAAGCAGATCACAGGGGCAAGTGGACCCCCAACTACGAAGGGCCATACGTTGTCAGGAAAGTCTTGTCAGGAGGAGCGTTGTTGTTGTCCACCATGGACGGTGAAGACTTCACGTCGCCTGTGAATTCGGATGCAGTTAAAAAATACTTTGCTTAAAATTGACCCGCTGGACAAAAAAAAAGAGAGTCCAGGCAAAAATGGGGCATCCGGGCGAATCAAAAACAGAATAAAAGGTTCGGGAAAAAGTTAGGGATAAAATTGAAAAAATGTACACCCGCGAAGTTGAAAACCTACACTGGGCGGCTTCGGCAAAAAAGGGTATCCCGGTGAACTGAAAACCCGTAAAGGGCGGTTCACGCAAAAGTTAGGGATTTGAAAAGCAAATGACTGCGGTCCGAATTTGGCATTTCAGTAAACATTAGTGCGGGAGAATACCTAAAGGATCGGTTATCTGATACAACCTCTTCAGAAGTGTGAATACCGGGAAAGCATTAGAGTCGGATGAGTCATAGGAGGATCAGTTCGTGGTGTTCGTCTGCATCCCGTTGCCGACATGTGTACAAAATTTAATTTGTCAAAATATTTATGCTTCTTGTGCATACTTGTGTATTTGTTTTGCGTAGCTTCCTCTTTTCAGGAGTTACATCCCGTGTACAAAACTCCGCCCATTCGGGGGCCCAATCAATAAAATATGTTATTCAGTACTTGATGCTGGTTCTTTACTGTTTTGTGCATGATAAAACGCCTAAGTTTATTGAAACTAGCATGTGTATAACATCACTGGCCCTCTCCAACAATTGCTAAAGCTTTGAATTAACTGAAAATAACGTCACTAACCTGAATCGATTTGGTTGTATAGGATTGTCTTGTTTTGTTTGTGTTGTTGCAGGTATCACAACCGTACGAGGAAGATGACCAAAAGGTTGCAGTAACGAAAGACGCGTTCCCCACGCAGGTCATGCATGTTCTTCCTAAAGAAGGATAGAATTCCCCGGCTAGTTGTAGCCTATCCAGAAGGCATTTCCCAGTAAAGTCATTTATCCTCAGCAGAATTAACGATTCCAAAATTATGAGGCTGTATTCAGACAGTGCATCTCAAGCAGAAGATTAATATTTGAGAGTTGTATGCAGGCAGTTTACCTTTCCCCATAGGGTCATCTACTCTCCCCAGCGGAGTCGATTGATTTTCCCAAGAGAATCATCCCATCCCCAGCGGAATTCTCTTCTCAGCAAGTGTTTTCATTCCTCCCCGTGGACCTCGAAGATTAAGACTCTCCCCGGCAGAGTTGGTTTGAGTCCTGGCATTTATTTTGTCAGAATACCTTGTGATATCCGTTCACTTTCCAGCATAAGTCCGATCATACCAGGCGCATCTGTTAGTCTCCAGCAGAGTTATATTCCCAGCAGGGTGTTCCTTCAACGAGGCGTTTGGTTTAAGTTCCCCATTTCCCAGCTAAGTCGACTTCACTCTTCCAGCATTTATTTTGCTGGAATGATTCTGTAGCACCTAGCTATCCCCAGCGGAGTCAGCATTATTTTCAGCATTTATTTTGCTGAAGCAGTTCCTGTACCCAACAGTTCGAGTCTGCATTCGCATCAGCATATAGTGTCATACTTGCATTAACCAAATAAACGTGTAGCATTCCCATGTCGAAGGGAGCATTGCATCATTGCCGAACATATGCATTCGTGAAACATAAACCAGGTTGGCTAACCGTTTGTTTCGAGTATTGTTTCGCTTGCAGGTAGAAAGAGCCCTTGCTCAGATGAATCAATAAAACATTCAGGATCTCGACGTGAGACATTCTACGAAGTGTCAATTTTGGCGCTACTCCCCACAGAGTTAGCAGGATAAGTTTCTCCTTATCCCCAAGCGGAGCTATTGGTCATCAAAGGATTCATGAACCAGAATTGCAGAGACTACCGCCGGTTATCAGAATAGGCGTCCGGAAGTTTGGTTTCCAAATGTCCCCAGTAGAGTCGGCCTCAAAGTTGCTGTAACGTCAGTGATAAGAAGTTTGCGGACCAATGGAAGGATGGGTCCTAACGTGGACAATTTTATTGACGGGATTTCTTTGTGCTAGAGAAGATTGTTGGAATGAGGAGTCCTAACGTGGACATTTCCTCAAGTTGACGATATGTGTTAGTCCTAACGTGGACAGATTCGAGTTCTCGGTATTGATTGAGTGTGGAGTCCTGACGTGGACAAAGTTCGTTACTCTTCGTGTTGGTGTCCTGACGTGGACAATTTATTTCCAGCAAATAGCTTTATTTGTAATGGTGAAAGGGGTGTCCTAACGTGGACAAATTTGTAGTTCTTCGCGTCATCAAAACGCGAGAGTCCTGACGGGGACAAATTTTATCCTTCTTCGTGTTATTGGCAAAGTGTGTGTCCTGACGTGGACGGGGTTTATTTTCCCAGCAAGTCAAAGACGCGCAAGTCCTGACATGGACAGGTTCCATTACTTCAGCAGGTTGAGATGTGAGTCCTGACAGGGACAAGTCTCACTTCCCCAGTGGGTCAACGGTGCATGGGTCCTAACGTGGACAAGTTTTATTTCCTCAGCGGAGTCCTGACGTGGACAAATCAAGACGAAACGTGAGTCCTGACATGGACAGGTTTATGCCTTACGTGGAATGAAAAGCTTCAGTTCCTTACGTGGAAAAGCAATTTCAGTCCTGACGTGGACAGACGCAGAAAAGACAAGTTTGTATTCCTAACGTGGAAAGACAAGATTCCTTACGTGGAACGATGAAGATTCCTTACGTGGAAAGATGATGACCCCTTACGTGGAAAGATTGAGTCCTTACGTGGACATATCAAGTGGGAGTCCTAACGTGGATAGATTGAGTTTATGTTCCTTACGTGGAAGAACGATTTATTCCTTACGTGGAAAGATTAGTCCTAACGTGGACAGATTCAGATCAAGTTGGTTTCCTAACGCGGAAGAGATGGTGTCATTCCTAACATGGAACGGTTATTCCTTATGTGGAAAGGTGAGTCCTAACGTGGACGGTGTTATTCCTAACAGGGACGATTTATTTCTGACGAGAAGGCAGACGAGCCCTCCCCAGCAAGGTTGTTGAAGTTTTTTTCAAATCGACGAAGCAGACGTCCTGACGTAGACAAAATTCTATCTCTGCGATGATAAAATCTTTTTCAGGATGATGAAAATAACCCCCAGCACGAGATCTGTGAGCTGTCGTGACAGTCAGATTCAGCTGATGAATATCGTTCCCCAAGCAGGAGCGCAGGTTATTTCTGCGGTTGGCAAATTTCTGGTTTCACTTGTATTCAACCGTCTCGTACCACGAATGTCTGAAGGCTCCGGGCTCTTCACCCAATCGGGTCCAAGTCGCTTGAATAGGGGCAGCTGTTGCACCCTAAAATTTGCTCAACCTTATTCACTTGGTTTATGTTTCAATATCATTAGCATTTGCATAAAGAATCATGTACATAGACTAATCATCTGCATAGCATAAGCATAGCAAGTCACACAACAGGGGATCAAGCATTATTCTCATCTTTAGAGGCCTATCCAGAGGTTATTATCCTAATTCAATCTCATTCAAGTCATCAGAAAAGAATTTGAAAGCAGAGAGTTCAGTGGATCAGGTTTTGAGTCTATCTCCTATCTGAGGACATCTGAGGATCAACAAGGGAGTTGTGAGCTGGGAATTGAAGGCATGGGGAGTATCTAGACATCTTGGAGGACTTAGAAAGTCATTTGGAGAAGAAAACAAGTCATTGGTGAAGTCACAAGAGTTGTGGAGGAAGACAGTCAATTAGGGTTTCATCTGGGTCAACCCTGGGTCAACCCTAGGTCAATTGACTGATTGAAAGGCATTAAGGGCTATTGGAGAGATGTGGGGTTCATAATTTGACATGGAGAATAAGGATATGTTGTTATGCTAAGAAGAAATCAAGAGAAATCAAGGAGAAGAGGAGTTTCTAAATTAGGGTTTCTATGTAAAATCCCCTAGTTTAGATCAAATTTCCAAGCAAGATAAGTCAAAATGCAAGCTTCAAATGGATCCTTGGCCAACATGAAACTTGTAGAGGGTCTCAATACCTTTAATTTGAGTGGTGGAAGACATCAAGGAGATTTATAGAACTCAAGTTATGGTCCTTGCAAGTTACAGGTCATCTGAGGTATCTGAAATTTTGTCTGTAAAAGTGACTTGACTTCCAAGCAATTTTTACCCCTCAAGGAGATTTCAAATGAATTTCGGGTCAACATAAGAGTTGTTCCTAATTGTCTTAGCTTTCTAGAATGGTATAGTATGCCTTCATATGATTTGTGGAACTCTATTTATGGTCTTAGCAAGCAAAGGGTATTTTGGTCATTTGTGAATTACAGGTCATTTTAACCTATGCCCAAAACTCATACAAGGAAGCTTCAAATGGAAAATTTTACAACATCAAACTTGTTCCAAATGACATTTTGAGTCTAGAAAAGTGACCATGAGAGATTGGAAAGATCCATAGCACAAGGTTTCAAAATTGTTGGATTTAATGAATAAAAATGGACTTAAAAATGAGATTTTTCATATCTTGGCCAAATAAAGCAAAATTATAGGTCATTTTGAATGGAAAGATCATTTTAAAGACATTGGCTAAAGTAGAATTTTGAGTTTAGTTCATAATTTGTGAGATATTCATGGTTGCTTGTAATGGAAGGTACATAAACCAAATTCAAGGGAAAGAATGCAAGGGAAACTTCTCCAAGTTTCTAGGAGGTTCTAACCTCACCTATATATTGATAAGAGATAGTTCATGCCATGGTTGGTGATTCCATTTGTTCAAAACCCCAAGTTATACACACTTTCTCCATTTTGCATAAGCTTCACAAACTCTCCCAAATCTCCATCAATCTTCATATTTTCTGGTTGAATCTTCATCATCATCATCCAAGCATCATAATTCACCTCAAGAATTGGCTGAATTGATCAAGAATTGTACCATTCATCTCCATCATCCAATTTGCAAGAAGGTTTCAAGAACAAAATTCAAGGAGTTTGCACAAAGGATATTGCATACAGAATTCATCATCAAGGTTACTAAGCAAGTTTCAATCACTGGAAGCATCAAATTCAAGGAGTAGCATAGATGTTTCATCATTTTGCACCAGGTTTGTTTTCTGTTCGAATTGCTTAGTTGAGTTAGAATCTTAGGGATTTGGTAGTGTAGAATGGTTAAGCATAGGCAGATGACCGTTTCTGATGAATTTGGGCAAGTTTCATGAAGGTTGAGTATGAGGCACCAAATCTGTTAGAGCTTGTAACTACTAAGATAGGGCATGAAAATCTTGTTGGATTAGCATGCTAAGATCAGCTTGAGTTGTAGTTGAGTTTAGGATAAAGATTGGCAAGGTTTGGTAGGGTTGATGACAGGTGTTCATGGTGGATCATGGCTGTGCTACCTATCGAATTGGTTGATTGAATGAGTTTTAGGGCAAACTAACAGTGCAGACTTGTAGAGGGAAGAAATTGGACTGTTTTTGCTTTTTATACCTTGAGGTTTCATGGCTTGTGGAGGGAGAAGGATGAGCTCGAAAATGTTTGCATGGAAATCATTTTCTGAAACCCTAGGGTTGATGGAGGAAGACGATGACTGTGTGCCGTTGGATCTTCCAGAATCATTGACTTAATCATCTAATCCTATGGTCCATATTCAAACTGAAAACGGAGGGAGAGACTCACATCAAAATGTCGCGTTTCATTTAATTGAAACGTTGGGCTTTGGACTCAGACGGCTATTCGCACCCCCGTTTTAAGAAGCCCACTAAAACGCACGTGAAATGCTTACTTCCTACACCGCCAATTTATTTTTTTTCTTTTAGTTTTTTCCATTTAATTTCTGAACATGCTGGGCCTAACGCAATCATTATTCGCACCCCCTGGTCCTTGGCCCAGTGGAAATATGAACTGGGCGCCCTTGTTTTTCTCACCCCCCTCCCTTATTTTCTTTATATTTCATTTTTTAATTTCCTTTTATCTCTCATGCATTTTCAAAAATCATATAAAATGGAAAAAACATTATTTTTCAATAATTCCTTTTGCATAAAAAATAAAAATTGCATTTTATTTTTTATTTGATATTTTTTCCATATTTTCCAAATAAATAGCATTTTAAATAGTTTAATTTCATGCATGATCTTGATGAATTTTGTTCTCATAGTTGCTACAATATTTTTTGCCCATTCTTTTCAGGTTGAGTAATAGACATTGTTATCTTGTAGATACAATTTAGTTCATATTTTTAGGAGTTAGTTTTAGGTGATTAGCTTAGGGTGAAAACAACATGAACAAAATTAGGGTTTAAATCAACTTAGGTGAAATAGTTTAATTCTTTTAGGATAGTTTCATTTGATTTGTGGGGTATGGAATATAGGGGCTATGGGTATAGGATAGATCCCCTTAGAAAAATCAGGATTCCCCTACTGCTATTAGTATATTACTGTCTATATTTGATTGACTGGTGTGGTGTGCCCGCTGGGGATTTTTGCTTGCTTGTGTGGGTATTGGGACTGTCTGGGGATTGGGGAAGCTGAAGACTGAAGATAATGAAGCCATTGGAGATCCAGAGACTGAAGACCAACTTCCAGAGTTGGAGAGGAGATTTTTGCCATCAGTTGTTGAGGAGATTAGGGTTTAGGAATTAGGCAGAGCTCTAGATTAGAAAGCTTGATTCTCAAACATGGAAGGTTGACTGCCTCCATTCCTCTCTGTGATACAGAGTCTCTCTAAGACACACACCCCTTCCTTTGGAAGGCTTGGTGCTATTGTCTAAGGGATAGAACTCTTGAGAGAAAATGTCTTATGTGTTGGTAGCAGTTGGTTTACCACCATTGGTAGTCAACTAATTGCTCAACACCCCATTCACTCTGGTGATTGATCCCTCAGCTGGGAGGATGAAACTTGAAGAAAAGCCATTGTAGACTGAAGATTGGTGACCCAAAAGCCCTTGCTTGAAGACTGTGAAGATAGAGACTGCTGTTGGCTGAAGCTTGTAGCTGATTGGAGATGACTTGAAGGTGGATATTGATGCAGAGCTGCTGTGGCTGTTTATTTTGCTGTATTTCATTTCTTGATGTATTGATTGGTTTTCCTGGCTGTATTGTTTGCTGTTTACCCTGTTGGGTTGAAAGTGAAGCCTGTTCACTTTTGCCTATTGTTTGCTAGGTTCGAGGTTGAGTGGGACTCCCTTGCCTCGCTTGTATTGCTGCATCCATGCATTTTACTGTTTTACTGTATATATCTGATATTGTTTCTGTTTCCGTCTATTCCCTTAGGATCTCTGTTTCTCTCTGCGTAAGAGAGGAGCATGATAGACACTAGGCCTTAACCCATGCATGATAACATTAGGTTAGTTTGATTCCCTTCGCAGCCGTAGGTTAGAGTTCTGTCTCTTCTTCCTCAAAACAAACAGAAAAACATCATAAAGATTTCAAACACAATAAAAGACACTTCTTTCGTAAAAGAATGTGAACTCATCAAGACGTCATTTTTGTCCGCTTGGACTGCTAATCAGAAAACCTTTTTCAGAAGGAATAAAATCAACTAAGACAAGCTTGTGTCGTACGTGGCCCGAACTACGTTTGCTCTGATCTTTCATGCTGTATGAAAGTACGTAGGCATAGGATACGATATCCTAGCGAGCAACCTTCCCCTCCTTTCCCGTAGGTAGGCGAACTACGTCGACTCTGATTTCTCGTTCCAGACGGGAATACGTAGGCATAAAGTGCGATACTTTACCGAGTCATTTTCTTTTCTTTTAACCCTTGACCTATAGTTTAGATAGAATAACAATCCATACCCGAAAACAAGCGTGGATCCCGACGAGTACGACGGACGTGAGGGGGCTAATACCTTCCCCTTGCGTAACCGACTCCCGAATCCAGGTTTTGGTTGCGACGACCATACCTTTTCCCTTTTTCGCGAGGTTTACTTCGAGCGTTTCCTTTCCCTCCGTTGGGATAAATAACGCACGGTGGCGACTCTTCTGTCAGCCGGCACCGATTTTCGCAGTAGCGACACTCCTCAGGAGAAACTAAACTCACATGAAGGCTCCAACATCATTGGATACTTGAGAAATCCTATACGAACTAAGGGAACTAAGTGAACAGACCCATAGTGCCTTCCTCAGGAAAATACTAGGGGGCTTCCACTTAGGAATCATATCCCATGTGGCTCAACAACTGTGAACGGTTTACATTCCTCCTCAGGAGAAACTAAACTCACATGAAGGCTCCAACATCATTGGATAGTTGAGAAAGAGGTGAGAAGAAAGAATGAAAGACATCCATAGTGCCTTCCTCAGGAAAGTACCATAAATTTCCCTTAAACTTCAGGATCTCAAACCTCACAAATAGGGAGCAAGCTCCTAGACTAGGACCTCAATCCATGCATCCTTGCAAGCTCCACCAAGACTTCATCCAGCCTCCATCTTCAAGAAGAAACCACAGGCCCTCAAACCAAAGAAACTATCTCTGAAGTTCAATCACAGTTGAACTTCAAAGTCTGAAGCCCTCAAGACTTCTCCTATTCTCAAGCTCAAGCCAAAAATATCAAAACACTCTATAAAAATCTACCAAAAATCTAGGGGAAACCTACATGGCTCTATGATCCCAGGATCAAATCTCAAAGCCTAAGTCAACTTCTAAGGCTACTAAACAATCCCTAACATTGAATGGTCAAGGGTTAACCAACAAGTTATGAGGTCTTTATTCTCTAACCCTAAAACAACATCAATCATTCTCTAAAAAATCCACAAAAATCCTATGGGGAGCATGCATCAGTCTAGTACAACATACTAAAAAACCAAAGCAAAAATCAATACCAAGTGAGAGAACCAAAATCAACAAGGCAGACACATCACAAATCAATTATCCAATACCAATTAAAATACAAAAATGCAAAAAAAATGAAAATGCATGATATAATTAATATTTTTGCATCCTAAAATCCTAAATTGAATTGGGAACCTATAGAAAAAAGAAGGGAATTAATTGGTTCATCCTACTATTTTTTATGATTTTTTTCCTAACCTGAATGAAAACAAAGAAATATTAAAGAAAATAAAACAGGGGGCAAATAACAAACGCTTCAGTTATTTATCCATTTGGGCTTGCGTTAGGGGGGTGCGCCTAGCAATTGGGGCAAAGGCCCAATCCACAGTCTATTCAGCATTCTCACACGAGGGGGGTATAGCGAGCAAATGGAGGGTAGCGCATAGCAGACTTAAACTTGGGCTTAACCCAGCCCAAACCCTAACATAACCCAGCTTACCTAACAACAAAACCAATCCCCTCGCTCAAAATTCCCTTCACTGTTCACTACACAAACCCTAGCTCCGTTCATCCCCCAAATCCCTCCTCTCTGAAACTCCTCTCAAAAACCTTCTCAAACATTTTCTGAAACCCTCGAACCCTAATCAACCTAGATCATCCCCATCAATTAAAACTAAACCTCAAATCTTAAAACGAGAAACCCTAAATCAATGAATGAACAGCAATGGAGGTGGCGAAAAGGAAACAAACCTGGAGTGAAGCAACAGATACAACAAGTTCTGGAGAATACTTCTTGAAGATCCACTATGAACAAGATGCAGTGTGCTTGGAGATTAGAGAATCCGTCACGATGGCGTTCTTGGCGAAGAAGTTCTGGAGACGCTCTCAGAAACGAATCTGATGATGAAGCTTCTTGGAGCCTTCAACGGAGATCTGGAAGAACGATCAAGATGAAGATCGGATGGTATTTCTTGGTGTTCTGGTGAGAAATTGAAGCAGGAGTGAAGATGAGTGTTGATCTCTTGAAGTTATTGTTGTTTGATGTTCTAGAAATTGATGAACAGCATGTAGACGAAGATGAATTGAGGAATATCTGGAAAAATGAGTATGAACACGATGAAGATTTGAAGAATCTTCATGAATTTCTGGAGATTTTTCTGAAGGTTGATGAAGGATCTGGGCGGGATGATGAAGATCTATGAGGTTGCTTGAAGTTTCCGGCAATGGGTGAAGTTTCCGGCAAGTTGACGATGACTCCGGTGAGGAAGCTAATGGAGGTGGACGGAGAAGATTGGACGAATCTGGATTGCTGGGGAAATTTGCAGTTTTCGGCGACCTTAACGGTTTCCGGTGACCGTTGCGGTGGAGGAGGGTGGTCCGGCGGGCGACTGCATGGCCGGCGATGGGGGGACTGAGTGGAAACCAGGTGGCGCTGGGGAGGATCGAGGGAGAGACGCGTGGCAGGAGGAAGGCTGGAAAGAGGACGCGTGTGTGATTATGCTGGCAGAGAGAGAGACGGATTGAAACGTGGCAAGAGCTGGGGAATTCTGGAGTTATGAGGTGGGGTCCTTCAAGCTGAACGCGTGGCTGGCTTTTTATATTGACACCTGGCACTGCATTGAACAAAAACAGAAAAACAGACTAAAAAGAACTGGGCCTCCAAAGTTCTGAACTCTGGGCCCATGAAAATGATATCAATTGGACCAAAAAAAACTGAAACAAAAAGGTTAATGACAATTAAATGGATTAAAACTAATTAGAGATTTAAACTTCAATTAACTAACAATTAAAACTACAATTAAATCTAAATGAAAATTAAACTATTCTAACAAACTCAATTAAAACCTAACTAATATTAAACTCTAATTAAACTAATTAAATCCTAACTAAATCTAAAAGATGATTAAAATCTAGTTAAACTCTATTAAAAAAAAAAGAATTAACACCCAATTAAAAAAATAGAACTCTAAACATTTCTATTTACAATTTTCTTAAATTTCTATTAAATCCCTAATAAACCTATATTACTTATTAATCTATAGAAAAAGCTATCTTAATTTCTATTTAAACCTATATAAAAAAAATGTTCTACTAAACTATTATCTACAAATGACTTAATATCTAAGAATTTTTATTCTAAAATCTATTTAAACACAATTTTATAAATTCTAAAAAAAAGATTTAAAACTATTAAAAATATAAAAAAAACCTATTTAAATTCTGAAAAATCTATAAAACCTATTTAAAAAAAATAAAAAAATCTATTTAAATCTATAAAAAGGCTATTAAATCCTAAAAAATGCAAACAAAGGCAAAAAGCCAACATAAAAGAGAGCGTGAGACCAGATCGAAGCAACAGTAAACCCCTGGCATCAGAATATCCCAAAAACCACCATGGAAGCTGAAAACACCGAGAAGCACACAATTTCCCGAAAATAAACCCTGATTATCTAGACTGAATCTGAAATATTCGGTAGATGAAAACCAAGCTGTAACCCTGACACCCTCTGTCTATGCACAAATGTCATGCATCTGATATGCGAATACGAATTTAAACCACGAACCAGATAGGAGAACCGGTTGGTCAAATTTTAGGGTGCAACAGAGAAAAGCATTGATGTTAATGCAGTTTGGGATTCCTCTCAAATCCTGTCAGATCCGGTTCCAACACCTTATCCTCAACATCAGTATGAAGCGCCTGTTCGGCACGAGCAGCGACTACCACATAAGCGAAGGTTGACATCTCTAGATCAGCATCAGAATCGACAAGTTCAAAAACAGTTTCAGAATCAGAAGACACCTCTGAGTGTTCCGAAAGAAAAAACCCGTTGGTTTGATCTTATCCCAATGACTTACTGTCAACTATGGTCTTATTTTGCTAGAAATTCAGTAATGACACCCAGAAAGACTAGAATCATGAAGTCTCACCCACCGTGGTTCAACCCGAACACTAGCTGTGAATTTCATGATGGAGTGTTGGGGCATTCAATTGAAGAGTGCAAGGTTTTTCAAGAGAAAGTCCAAGAAATTATAGATGATGAAGTGTTGACTTTCAAAGGAGGAAGCCCAGTCGTGAATGGAACACTGTTATGCTGATTCCCTGTTTATTTTGTCAGCTTATATGTTCTTGCTTTTTTCTTTGATTAAAAGCATAATTGGCATGTAAGAACATGTTATTTTGAATAAGTAGTGCAATAAGTGTTTATCTTGAAGAAATCCATTCGTTTCACTCTTAAAATGTTTTTCATAATTCTATAACGCCAACTTTACCCAATTTTTCTCACTTTGGTGAATAATTGGAGGGAGGATGACGAAGTAAAACGCAAGTTCTCTTGATGTATGCTTTTGAATAAAAAACCTACTGATGATGTAAGGCATTCTTATCAAACCTCCTAAACACCAAAGACATAAGGAAGTTAAATCCTTTTTAACCCTTTCCAACCTCATTTTAAACCTGGGGCAGGAAATTTTTCAGTCAACTAGATTGAACACTTAATACCTTTCAAAAAAAAGTGAACATCTTTCAAAATGGGCGGGTACATAAGCTTTGACCCTTATTTCCTTTGGTTTACCGAGCGTAAACTAAGCCCATATACATCCCTTCTAAAGTCCTAATTGAAGTAAGGTTTACTTCGAAAGCATACTCAGTAAGATGACGTTTCCTGACTCCTATTGAGCTATGCTCAAATTTTGCCGGCTTTATGAAAAAAATAAATCTATATCCTAACTAGTGGTTTCGACCACAAGTTACTGCGATATCTCTTTTCAAAACTTCAAGACAAACGTGTGTTGCATTAACAGTTTCGAAGTTAACATTTCTGACTTGCTAAGATTGTTTGATGTCTTAAGAAAATTACACATCAGCATTAAGTTTGTTATATTGTATTTCGAAGACTATGTTGACCTGGGGCAAGTTATTCCCAAGTGGTTATTCTATGCAAATTTGACTTCATCTAGAGATCTATTTCTGAAGACTTATTCATAGTACCATCAATCAGAGCCAGTTATGTCGAGATTCGGCGAATCTCTCGAAGAGTCTGAAAACAATATGGACGCCATGTTTTCTGTAAAATCCTCTTAGAATGACTTCTTCTCATAACCATGTGACTTGGGGCATCTGAGAAACGAAGATTATCTTATCCACTCATAACAAACTTGTTGTTCAAATGGCGACTATTACGCAGTGCATCAAGGCAGAATTACCTTGTTCTCACGACATTCTTCCTCATGTCCCCCAATAAATTTTATTTTTGGTGGTCATGACAATTCTACGATGAAGCTTTTCGATACAGAATTTCCAGTAGTTGGCTTAAAACTTCAGTTCCCCAATGAAGTGGATGTTATCTTAATCCCCAGTGAATCTTCTCCAACTTCCCAGTGAAAGGGACTTGTTTCACTCCTTAGTAGATTTTCTACAACGCCAATCTTCCCCAGTGAAATGGATATTTATTTTATCCATGGAGTGCTCTAGTTATGAACTTGATCCACTCCTAGCAGATCTTTACACTCATCTTCAACCAAACGATTCTTCAAGGAAGATCAAGACATTACACCCCCCAAGTGGAATGTTCTCTATGCCCCATAAGAAGTTTTGAAGCCCTGAAGCAGAAGTGTGATCCCGTATTTGGTTCTCCACCCATCCCCAGTGATACTTCTATCTTTGAAGATTGGTCAGATGTTTGCTTCGAGATGTTTATTTCGTCTTTGTTTGCCTTTGTTCTTTTGTTTTTTCAGCATAGCATACGCAAAGCATATAGATAGATAGCATGACATATGCATTTTGCATCCTTTTGTGTTTGTTTTATTCTGTCGCTTTGGTCGTGGTTATCCCCGAGTGGTTGGGCGCATCTTCTCCCTCCAATTAGATTCGTCAGCCTTAGGCAGAAAAAGCATAATATTTTTGTTTCCCCACGAAGATTGATCCTCGTGGAAGGCGGTTGTTTTAGTACATCTCATTTGGGTTCACACCTCAATGTTCGAGTCTTGTTTAACAGTTCCTCTTCAGATATTTCCTGAACTGAATTTCGGTCCCTGACAATCACATTATGGATAATCTCCAATTTTTGAACGTGGATCAAGTGTGCATTTATTTTGCACTATATTCCCCAAGAAGAATATCCGTGAAGACAGGTTGCTCTAAATATCACAGGTTTTCTCGACCATCTACATTTGGATCTCTTTATTTGAGCAACTCGTTTTGATTAGGATCTTATTCAAAACGACAAATGACAGCCTCCTCAAGAAAGTTTGTCCATCCCTAGTGATTATCGACATGGTGAATGGAAAACCTTACAGACATTTCTCTTGAGAATTCACACATTTTGCAACAGCTAGGATGCTCCTCAGGAATGTATTCCCCAACAAATTCATCATACAAGTTTGTCCCCATCAAGTGACATCTCCCCAGAGAAGTCGAGGACGTCTGTCACATTAGTCTCTCTTTATTTGAGAAGACATATTTTACAATTCAACCGGCTCGCATCTCTCCTGAAGATCCTCGGTGAAGTTTTACAATCTACAATCTACAAATTATATCTACAAAGTTCTACAACCTACAACAACATTTACAATTTACAAAGTTCTATAACCTACAACAACATTTACAACCTACAGAGTTCTACAATTTACAACGACATTTACATCAACATTTACAGTCTACAACGACAACTACAAACTACAATGATTCTACAATATACAAAATTTTCAATTCCCTGTGAAGATGCTCTCGCGAGTTTTCATCATTTCAGGTAGAAACTGAGACCAGCTCATGGCATCCAGACCATGACGCTCGGGGAAGTTTATTTCAACTCTTTTTAAGTTCAAACAAGAAACTGAGACCAGCTCATGGCATCCAGACCATGACGCTCGGGGAGGTTTATTCAAACATATTTCATTCCCTGGCTAATCTCGGCAGTAGATTACCAGTAGACCTCAGCAGTAGGTATTTCAATTTTATTTCCTGGCTAATCTCAGCAGTAGATTCCCAGAAGACCTCGGCAGCGGGTAGTTCTATTTCATTTCCTAGAAAATCTCGGCAGTAGATTTCCAGAAGACTTCAACAAGAGTATATCCCCAGCAACTTCAACATAGAATCTCGGCAGCAGATTTCCAGAAGACTTCTTTAACAGTAGATACTTTGGCAAGAGTATTCTCAAACAAAGTTACAAGTCTCGACAGTAGACTTCTCCAGTTGATATCTCGAATCAATTACATTTGACCTGTGCAGTAGGATCTTCAAGTGGATTTTCTCACGAGTTCTTTTGCAAAATACGCCTGGAGATACCTTATGATTGTCAATCTTCCCCAGTGGAGTCTCACTTTGTTGAGCCGGTTCCCCGTATGTCGTGTCCGGTTTTCCCCTGTGACATCTTTCCTCACATGACTCTCCATCTTGCATTCTCATATCATCTCATATCATATGCATTTAGTGGCTTCTTAGGGCAAAACAAAATCGTGCAATGTTTATATTTAAGTCCCTCCTATCTCGTCGAGACGGAGACTTTAATCTCCATATCTCCGAATAGGAGCAACTTAAATAGGGGCATTTGTTGCACCCTAATTTTTGACCATAAGATCCCCACTCTTTTGGCGCATTTTCTATTGTTATTTGACTTTATTTTAATATTTATATTTTTTTTACGGCTAACCAACTCGTGCAGATACAGTGATTTCAGATGGAGATAATATTCACTCTCCCAATTCAAGTATTCCAAGACATGATCAGTTGAGCTTTGTTTCCTATTGATTATAAGGTTTTCTATTGATTCTCCCTCAACATCTCTCAGAAGCTTCAACATCTACTCCAAGAGAGAAGTTAATTTTGTTTTTATGACAAGAAGATTTTCAAGTTCTTAAATTTAGGAGTTAAGTCCAAGTCACATAGAAGGTGGCAAATTCTGTGGATTTAAGAGGGCATTAATTGATACTCCATACATAGAACCTAAAGAAGACACTCACATATCAAAAGAAGACTTGAAGGATTCACTTAAATCCACTGTGTTATCAAGGTTACTCAAAAAGTTGTAGTGTGGGAACTTTCATAATCAAATACCAAATCACCATAAGGTCTTCGAAGTAAGACAAGATATGAGAGTTTTACATTTATTTTGCTTTGATACAAGTATTTGAAACATAAATACAAGGGTCAGAACTTTTCAATTTTCAAAAACCTATCCTAAAGAGAATCCTCCTGTTGCAACCTTGCCAATTCAACTACATAGGGATGATATCTCCATGTTCATGGCCTTTCCTAGCGCAGTGTGTCGAATCCCATTTGTTTTTCTAAGCCCCTAAATGCAGCGTCGAGCTACGAGTACGTCGGAGCCACCAGAGAATGTCACCTGTTACAATGAAGCAAATACATTGATTAACATCTCCATATTTCATTCAAGACATCATACTATTGATTATGATTTATCAAAGACCCACATCAATGGCCAATTCCATTCACAAGTCTGTCCTATTGCTTTTACTACACTTTCAAAAAGGAAAGGAGTACATAACGAGTATGATTTGCGTGTTACTGTTAATACCTTACGACCTCTTCCTCTGTCCAAGAACAACTTCAGGGCCAATTTTACTTCATCAAGGCAGGTAACCACGGTTTCTTGGCAAAATCCACAAGGGTAACAGGGATAACCTGTCAACACCATCATAACGACGCACTGTCAAAGATGGATTTGAATTCATTAAAGAAGATTAGAACAAGTATATACAATGAAGAACCCAAGTTATACTTGCTATCCGAGCTGCTACGATCCCCGTTTCATCTCAGCAAATACCAGAGTACCGGCGGAAACGAGTTGAGAGGAGGTTTTCGTCAATCTGCACATAAAGAGAAGACAGTTAACGATATGGCTATTCGAAGTACGAATTCTCGTGTTTTTTAGAAAGCTACTTCTGGAAAAAAACCTTATGTTAATCTCAGAGTATTCAACTTAATGAACCGTTGATATTGAAGGCATCCCAGTATGACATAACCGGCTGCAATGATGTTTCCTTCCGAATTCAACTCCGATGTGGACCGCAAACCAAAACCTGTTAAAGCAACAAACTAATAATCAGAACATCCTAACTGAAATATTTGACAGTGTTCAACATGTCAATCATTTTTCAAAACATTCTATTCTATATCTATTCATAAATTAAATTTTGAAGCATCTTATTATTGTTTGCATCATTGGGTGAATCATCTGTTGTTAAAGCACACCAGGAATGGATGATCAATTATGGAATCACATACACAAACAATTCTGAGATGGTGAAATGCTTACAGATATTCAAAAAGGACTTAGAAATACAGAAGTTCAATAATGAAGAGAAATCTGCTTAGTTCATGTTCCATTAAATCAGTCTGAAAAATCATAAGTTGAAACTTAATTAAGAGGAAATTCTGAATAAAAGGCATGAGTAAACCTTTGAATTTGAAGGATGCTACTAAGAGGAGTTGTCAAGCCACCTATCTCTCCGCGTTTGTCCTTCACATACCACTCTCAATCAACGTTTATCGGTCGCGATCCTCTCGACAACAATACCATCACTTGTTGCTCGTTCGGGGGTGACCACAACACTTCCGGCTTCTAAGTCGTGGCAAAGACCTGGAACAAATATGGATGAAAACAGAATAAGGCACAACCAATAATCAGAGCGTTTAACATTTAACAAGAATGAATTGAAAAAAGCTAAGAAGAAGATATTAAACAAAGTTCAGCCCTCAGTTAAACATCATAATGGGCACAAGTCAATACCTTTTCTTCCGCCTTTTCTGAAGATGCTAATTCGTTGTCGGTGGGGTGCCTTGATGTGCAACGACACGAAGTATCTCGCAGCAGCTTTCGGTTTACAACATGTTCTCTTTGCCATTCACTCTTCAGAAGATGCAAATATCCCTCAACCTTACTGAATCAGACATCATGGCCATTCAGAAGATTGTGATGCGAAAGCTGAAACTACAACGGCCGCTTATGTCGTTGCTCTGGCTGCCATTGGGAGTAGTGAGACCGTTGGAATAGGTCGGACTTTTGTTCTGTCTCGGTCTCAGATGCTAAGGTTTTGTAGCTGAAGATATTGATAGGGTGGTAGCAGGAGTAGGTCGTGAGCAACAATCTACTAGCCAATCTAGATGTGAGGAGCCCCTTAGTGTATCTCTTCCTACTGATTTATCTGTTGAGACACCACCAATTTCGTTGTGGCCTGCTTCACAAAATGTACAGAATCCTTCAAGCCAGAATCCTATGGCCCCCTACATGATGGATCAAAGCAAAACAGTTTGTCATCTATCGCAATCGTTTTTTTTACAAAGCATAACAACTTTAAATTGAATCGAGAAAAAAAAAGGAAATTTAACAACCATGAGAGGTTTTCTCAGGTTTACAGCCAACGCATTCGAGAAAAACCCAGTTATAAGAAGTTTCCTAATCAAGAATCAGCAATAGGTCTCACACCAAATCAAAGCATACATGATCATTGAAAAAAGGGAATGGTTATCGAATCGTACAAAGTGAATTTCAAATCATAATCAGTACATTCAAACAATTTCAGACCAAGATGGAAACAATTTAAGTGCAAAATCAACATTCATAGCGACAATAAGTGTCAAAATCATATTTCCCAAACAATTTCAGCCCAAGAAGGAAAGTTATTCAAAGTGAAATCCATACTGAAATATCATTTCATTCAACGCAAGAAATCATTGTTTCCAAAACGATCCCAGACACGATAATTCGAATTTGGAAACTCCCTTTTTTCAATCATAACAAAATGTTTTCCTTCCAAATACAATTCAACAACATTCACTCCAAGAGTCAGAAGTTAATACGTAAAACCTATAAAGAGAGATGAGGGGGATACACAGGAGATACACGCAGAAATTCAGCACCAACCATTCGTAATCCCCAATCACAAATTCACAACCACAAAAAACACTCTCGACAGAAATACAAAAACATTCACCGAAACCCACAAACAGTCATAGAGAGAATTCACAACAATTTATACCTAAACCCTAAGACCCCAAATTCAACGGAGATCCCAAATTAAAAAGACCTAAAACTACAGAAAATCAAAGAGGGTTTGAAAGAACTCATATGTTCGTCTTCCGTCGTAGCCTTCAAAACCCTCACGTCTTCATCGTCTCAAAATTCGTTCGTGACCACACCTTCAAGCTCCATCCTTCGGAAAAGCTCCGACGCGATCCATCCGCCGTCGAAATCATCTGCGGCCGAAAACCTGCAAAACCATTGCTCGAACCGTGAGATTTCCTTGGCTAACCCTTTAATGTCTCTGTTTGTTATTTGATTTATGTAGGAAGAGAAAAGGGCTATCGGAGAAAACAAAAGAAAGAAGAAGATAGAGGAGTGATCGAGAAAGAAGGAAGGTATCGATTAAGAACGTCGAGGAAATGATTGAAACGGAGGGAGACAACGCAAGAGAGATCGAGAAGGGGGTCGGAGAAGGCGCGATCGGAGAAGGGGAAATTGGGGGGGGGGGGAATTTAGGTTTTTGTGTTTTTTATTTTATTTATTTTATTTTGTTTACTGATGTAATAATGACACTAATCACACACCACACTCACTAAACACACATATCATCCATTAATCACCCTTACAATCTTAATTAACCACTTTTATCCAATCAACACATTAAACCTTTTTCAAATCAGTTTTTTTTTTAAAATAAAACAAATTAACAGATATTTTATTAACTAATTAATGTAATATTAATCTTTTCTTTTTTATTAAATTAATTGTCTAATTAATCAACCATCTAGTTAGTTTTCTCTTAATAGACTTAATAACCTTTTATAAATAATAATATACCCTTTTTTTTTTTTGAAATTATCTCACACTTAAAACAACTTTTGAAATAAATTAATAAATTTTTAAATCTAAATTAACTTTTATCTCTTATGATAATATCTAAAAACCATTTTTTATTATTTAATAAATCCTATTTATTTAAAATCAATTCACATCCTAAAACCTTTTGCTAATAAAATTAAGTTAACATCTTTTTTAAAATCAACTTCATCAACTATTTCTTTTTTAAATTATCAATCCAAATTTTAAAAACCAAACAACCCTTTTATAAATCCAAATTAAAATCAATACGTCTAAAATCAAATCAACATTTTATTCAAACTAAATCAATCTCTCGTTTAAGAGTAACCCAATTAAAATCAACCAACAGCATAAATTCAATTGACTGTGCACATTCACAATTCACGACACTTGCACCTACACCTTAGCACTTTCATGCGTGTGTATGGATTTACTTTCTGCAATTTATTTCTGCATTTACATTACCGCATTTATATTTCCGCATCGCATCCGTCCAAAGGAAAAACCTACACATGATTCAACAATTGTGTGTAGTGCACATCATTTGCATCATACTCCCCTCGATCCTTGATCCCATTCAAGTCGATCTTCTTAAGTTTAGATCCTACCCCATAGGAAGGACCTTTATCATACAACTTAGAACAAACAAAACAATACAAATTAAACACAACACAAACATAATCAACAATTCAAATCAAACAATATTCAAGCATTCAACAATCAATTCAAACGACAAATATTCAAACAATAGAGAAAGATGCCAAATCATCTTAAGCGAGATAGAATCTCCACCCCCACAACAATACAATCAAGCCGTAGGGACTTTGCCTTAAGAGAAATAAAGGCATACTCGTCAAACAATCCGAGTACTTAAGCCCTTTTCTTAAGACGATGTAAAGACTATTTTCCTACACCTTGTGGCGGTTAAATCTCCCTTAAAATGAAGACACGTCTCTTCTCCTAAAATCAATCAAACAACTACCCTAAACCCGTAGGAACTTTGACCACAGTCAAAGAACTCCTCTAACCCTTTAGGGGAACTACAAATACTCTGATTCCACTCCCGTAAGGATATGTAGGCATAAGATGCGATATCTTATCGAGTATACTTAGAAATAAACCACTAGGGTCCTTTAACCTTAAGCAAATAAACACTTAGCAATAAACAAACATAAAACAAGAGGTTCCTGTAGAGTACTACAGAAACTTAGGATGCTAGTACCTTCCCTAAGTTTAACCAACCCTCGAACCTATAACTCTCTAGCTTGCATTTGCATTGCATTGTGGGAATTTCGATCTTTATCCCTTCCTTTGGACAAATCAAAGTTCAGTTGCAAAATGAATATAAGATTCAAACTAATCAATAGTTTGGTATCTAAATTTCACCTCGACATCAAACACCTCTAGACCGACCTGGATTGGCAAAGTCAATTCTCCAAACACGGACCTTCTAGTCCCGTCAAACGCTCTCACTACCAAGTCGTTAGGCGTGCAAATTATACCTCGGGTATCTAGCTTCAACAATGCCTTCTTGGGCAAAACATTCAGGGACGAACCAGTGTTAACAAGGACATGAGACATAACAGTGCCCCTACACTCAACAGAAATATGCAACGCACTGTTATGGTTGCGACCCCGGGGTATCAAATCAAAATCTGTAAAGTCAAGGCCATGCCCCGCATTCACGTGCGCAATCACTCTTTCGAGCTGATTCATGGATATCTCCTGGGGTACATAGGCAGCGTCAAGGGCTTTCAGCAAAGCGTTCCGATGAGCTTCAGAACAAAGCAGCAATGACAAAATCGAGATTTTGGAAGGCGTCTGCTGCAGATGATCGACAATTTTATAATCGCTCTTCCGAATTAGTCTCATGAATTCTTCCACGTCTTTGGTCAAAGCCTCTTTTTCCTTCTCTTGAGAAGGTCCCTCTTCATTGACTTTACCTTTTCCTCTGGCCATTCTCTCAGCTTCTACTTCTGGTGACACAAAGACTCTACCATTGCGGGTTATGCCCCCTACCCCCACAAGATTATAAACTGACACAACCGGCGGGCTTGCCAGGTTAATCTTTTCTCCATTGCAGTACACTTCCGGCCCATAGTTCCAAGGGATGGCTTTAGTGCTTTCATACGGAATAGGTCCAGCTTTGGTGATTGTGATAGTCGGCCTCTTGGGAGGCATCGATATCATGACAGTCTTGAATGGGATCGTAATCGTTGCAACTTCACCCTGCTTTTCAGGTATTGCCTCAACAGGCTTCTCTTCCGCAGTACGATCGAATTACAGCGTTCCTTCATTAATCAGCCCTTGGATACATCTTCTCAAGTTATCACAACCCTCAGGCCGGGCCAAAAAAGCCAACACAATCTGTATTATAACCAGGGAAAACTCCCCCTTTCAGCAACCTGCTCTTGACATAACTGTTGCACCCTAAAATTTGACCAACCGGGTCTCGTATCTGGCTCTATGTTTCGACGCATAACCGCATTCGCATCTGCATATCGCATACAGTGCATTTTTCATTTGTATTGATTTTATCGGGATCACAGCTCTCGTCTTGCGTTTCAGGTGTTTTTAATCAGTTCAGATAGGTAGAATCGTATTTTTGGGATATTCCGGTGCCCGTTTATTTTTTACCGGCTATTTTAGTGCGCTCTCGCGGTGTTATGTGTCGTTCGGTGCTTATTTTGTTCCTCTGGGAATTATTGTGATTTTTCTGGACTTTATTGACCATTTTTAGGGTTTAAATAGATTTTTAATCATTTTAGGATAATATAGAATTTTATAGAAATAAATAGCATTTTTCATTTTTTAGAATATTAATAGGATTTTTTTAATAGTTTTAATTCTTTTTAAATAGATTTTTAATCATTTTAGGAGTTAATAGATTTTTTAAGATAATATAGAATTTTTAGAATATTAATGGTTTTTTAAATAGTTTTAATAGCTTTTTAATCTTTTTTGATATAGATTTTTTCTTATTAAATAAATAGTTTTTGTTAATAGAAATTAAATGTTTTTAATTTTAGATATAGAATAATAATAGATTTTTTCTTTTATTAGTAAATAGAGTTTAATAGAAAATATAGTTTTTTTAATAGTTTTATTAGAGTAATAGATTTTCTTTTAATAAATAATATAGGTTTGATAGAAATTAATTGAGTTAGTTAGTTAATTAGGATTAGATGTTAATTAGATTCTCAATTTTGTTCTTAATTCTGTTTTTTTTCTGAGTTTATGTGTTTTTTCGTTAAGCCCATTCGCAGGCCCAGTATTGGTTTTTAGTCCAGAAGTTCAGTTTTTTGTCCAGCAGTTTCCAGCATAGTCCAGATCCGTCCAGAACATTCCAGAAGTTCTCAGGGTATAAAGTCAAGCAGTCCACGTGTAATGAAGGAGAGGACCCACATTTCGTTCCCACATCACGCCACCTCACCATTCAGAGCTTCCCTCTCACGCCACGTGGAGGCCATGCACCGTCCTTCCCCACTATCTCTGCCACGCCTCCCCATTCCTCCACCCACGTGTCTCCACGCGTACGCCCCACAACACCTCGCCTGAAGCTTCACCGGCCGGCATGCATGGCCGGCGGCCACCATGAACATCGTCGGAGAACGCCAAATCTCCAGAATCCGACCAATCTTCATCTCTCACCGCCTAACTTCCATCTTCTCCGATCCATCATCAGCCATGACCAATACAACCCAGAAACCTCCAACGTTCTTCCATCTCCGATCCACAAACTTCACCTTCAACCGATCTTCATCCAGATTCAACCTCATTCATACTCCTCCAATTCATCTTCGTCAAGTGTTCTTCATCAAGAATCTGGATCCTAAGATTTTCCAGAAAAGCTCCCTCAAACTTCATCATCATCAACAAACTTCAGATCAACAACAATCCTCATCCAACCTTCAAGAATACCTTCAGATCATCATCTCCAGAACAAATTTCAGCAGAAGATCTTCATCCCTTCAGGTTTTTCCCAGATTTACGTTATTCTTCTCGTCATCGCTTTTCCAGAACATCGTTAACGACTTCATCCACGAACAACTCCCATCCAGATCTCCTCAGATCTTCATGCAAGAGGACCGCAACCTTCAAACGCGCCCAGATCTGGTTCATCCACTTCATTGAAAATCTCCAGAGCACCATCAAAGTCCTCTAACCGTCACCTACGAACGAGCGCCATGGATCTTCATAAGCTTCATCGTGGATTGGATGTTTTACCTGGACTTTCGGATCTTCACGAGCTTCCCTTGAGATTGTCAAAACTTGGAGTTGGTGATCAAGTTTGGTTTGAGGTTAATTGGGAAAGGTGAGGGTTGTCTGAGTTAGGGTGGATGAAGTGGAAGAGGAGAATGGCGGCGGAGAAGGGTTAGGGAATTAGGGCTCTTCAGAATGAAGGTGAAGGAAGGGAGGAGGAGAAGGGTTAGGGATTGGGCCTCGGGGCCCAATTGCGGGTTTTTTTTAGAGACACATCCCTTCATGTTTTTTCTGCTGAGAATGGGCTGGGCCCAGCGAGGTGGCATGCTGGTTACACCCCGTTTCACCACATACACCCCCCTCTGTTTCCTGTGTTACTGATTGGGCTGGGCCCAATCCCATTTGTTTTTTATTTTTTCTGTATCACCCCCTTTGTAACTGGGTACCCCCCTCCCCTCTTTTGTATTTTTTTCTTTATTATTATATTGTTTAGTTTTTTCTATTGAAAAAGAATAGAAAAATAGTAAAAGAAAAAGAAAAGAAAATATAATGAGAAAAGAAAAGAAAAGTGGAAAAACCATAAAAGAAAAAAGAGAAAAATAGAGAAAAATAAAGAGAAAAATATATTGAAAAAGGAGAGAAAATATTGTGAAAATATACATAGAAAAATGGTTAGAAAAATAAAGAAAGGATATTTTGAAAGAAAGGAGAAAATAGTTGAAAAGAAAAGAAGGAAAAAGAGAGAAAATATTAAAGTAGATTTAATATTTTTTAGAGTGTATTTTTCCATAGAGTTCATTTTACATCTTTTCAGAGATAGTTTTAGAAGTCCACTTGTTAGGGGACTTTGTCATTCGATTTTTCAGGATAGGGTAGGATAGTATTTTCTTAGGAGATTATTTTTCACCCATTGTAATCATTTTTCAGAATGTCAATAAAACGAGATTTGAGCTGTGGTCCCGAAGTAGCCGAACTACAGCTGCTCTGATTCCTCGTACCAGACGAGGATATGTAGGCATAGGATGCGATATCCTAGCGAGCACACTAACGACTGACTTTCTGTTCTCTCGCTGCTGTGCGATCGAGACTTTCCCGCTGACGACTAATTGAACCCTTTTCCTCTCTTGCCCAAGTGCATTTGAGCCCAAGCCATAGTTTTGCCCATAGGTTCCCGACCTTTGAAACCAGTTGTTTTTTTCACTGCTGTGTGAGAATGTTTTGTTTAGCTGTAGTTAGCCTGAACTACGTAAAGCTCTGATCTTCCATGCAGTGTGGAAGTACGTAGGCACAAGACGCGAGGTCTTGGCGAGCCAATTTTCCCTGTAGTCCCGAACTACGTTGACTCTGACTTTCTCTCTTAAGAATACGTAGGCATAGAGTGCGACGCTCTATCGAGTCAATTCCCTTCTGTTTAGATTTAGCAGCCGTAGATAGATAGTTTTTGCATCCTTTAGACAACCCAAGCAAGCGTGGATCCCGTCTAGTACGACGGACGTGAGGGGTGCTAATACCTTCCCTTTGCGTAACCGACTCCCGAACCCAGGTTTTGGTTGCGATGACCATACCTTTTCCCGTTTTTTGCGAGGTTTACTTCGAGCGTTTCCTTTCCCTCCGTTGGGATAAATAACGCACGATGGCGACTCTTCTGTCAGCCGGCGCCGATTTTCGCAGTAGCGACAATAACCTAGAGGCGTCTTCAATTCATCCACATTCATAACCAAATTCAAGCTAGTATTTTCCAAAATTGCACCAACCTGCGCAGATCCGTGAGCTGGCATCGGATTTTTCTCAATGTTGGGTGCCTCATTGCCAAAGTTTATAACCTTGCTATCTATCAAATCTTTCACCTTGTGCTTGAAAGCATGACAGTTCTCGATGCTATGACCGGGCGCCCCAGAATGGAATTCGCAATGCGCATTAGCGTCATACCCGAAAGGAGGCGTGCCCTTTAACGGAGCCAACATCCTTTTCTCAACAAGCTGCAGCTGTAACAAAGTTGGAAGAAGTTGAGCATACGGCAATGGAGGTGCATCAAATACTCGTTTCACAGCCCTATCCCGACCTTGATATCTCTGTGGAGCAGCATTATGTCGTCCCTGTTGCTGTTGTGGCTGTTGTTGTTGCTGTTGAGGTACAAGAATTGTCACACTAGCAATCTGCTGCTGACGGTATTGGTTTTGACCTCTACCTCTTCCTCGGGAGCTGTATACTGAATTAGTATCCCCCTGTCTCTTATTCCCAAAAACCTTTTTACCACCTCCCGCTGAGGTTGACTCTCCTACTTGAATCTTACCAATCTTGACACCATTCTCTATACGTTCCCGCAAGAGTATCAACTCAGAAAAATTACTCGTCGTGCAATTGATAAGCCTGTCATAATACAACCCAGAGAAAGTGCCCACAAACATATCCATTAACTCCCGTTCTACCATGGGTGGGTGCACCCTGGCTGCAAGCTCACGCCACCTCTGGGCGTATTCTTTGAAACTCTCGCCATTCTTCTGAGAAAAATTTTGGAGTTGGACCCTGTTCGGCACAAGGTCGCTGTTATATTGGTAATGCTTGACAAAAGCTTCTACCAACTCCTTCCAGCTACCAATTTGAGTAGGCTCTAACCCTAAATACCATTCCAAGGACGGTCCAGACAGGCTATCCTAAAAAAAAGCATCAGCATCTTTTCGTCATCAGAATATGCGGACATTCTCTGATAGTAAGTCTGCACGTGAACTCTCGGGCAAGTATCCCCCTTATACTTGTCGAAAGTGGGCGCTTTGAACTTGAGTGGCACCCTCAAGCCAGGAACCAATCCCATGTTAGCCACGTCCAACCCCGTGGAATTCTAATTAGCAAGATTTTTCATCTGTTCCTCCAACAGCCTGAACCTTCGGTCATTGTCAGTAGGCATCTCAAGATCCCTGCCTGGCGGAGGGAAAGCATCTTCCTGACGATCTTTGCCCTAGTGAGAATCCCCGTTGTCATACCCAGCATAAGCAGCATTAGGACCAAAACCAGTCTGATTGAACTTGGGACCATACCCCATATTACCAAAACCCTGATTAGTAGCACCTGGCCCAAAGCCAGCGTTGTGAACACCCATTCCAACACCGTTGTTACTTGCGTTGCCAAAACCTGCGTTACCAAAGCCCTGATTGCCGTAGCCCTGATTACCATATCCATGATTACCACCAAAACCAGCATTGCCAACAGCAATACCTTCACCAGTGTTCCCATTACCAACACCAAACCCAGCATTTCCGGTCCCCACATTAAAACCAGCATTCCCAACTTCATTACCGTTGGTTTCCCCATGTCCATTACCATTACCAGTCATGTTCCCATTCCCCGCTCTGTTACCATTCTCAGTCGTATTGAGGACAACCACATGTACAACATCACCCGCCAGAGGAGTTTCGCCATGAGGAGGATCGGTAGCAACCCCGTGTAGCACACCGTTAGCATCAACCCGGGCAATCAGAGGCTGCACCGGAGTCTGCAGTTGCTCCTGGCCCTTTGGCCACAGTTTCCATCACCTGCATGAACTGCGCCATCCTGTCGCGCATCTCCTACATCTCAGTTTGCATCTGATCCATAGCTTTCTTGCAGTTACTTCTCGTAGAGTAGCGATGAATTCGCTGATCGGAAATCCTAAAACCTGGATCAACAGAGGGTTAGAAGATAAACCAAGGTACCTGCTATGCAAATGATTTATGTAAATGCAAACGTGTATCTGTGCGTTAGGGAAATTTCTCCCCCGATTCGAGTGCTAGTGCTGATAACAAGAAGTCCGGATCTAGTCACTGAAATAACATCTCATTTATATATAAGGCCCAACGGTAGCAGTACAATGTCAATGAATACATGGGTAATCAACAGCATGACCTCGACCAACAAGCCTGGTGATGGTCAGCCTACATCAATAATCAGAAAATACAAAAGGCTACAAAAATAGTCAAGTGCTACAACGGGCACAAAACTCTTCTAACAACTCTTTTGTCTTCGGGTGGTCAGGCGGACTGAGTAACCCTTCAACAAGTAACTCTCTCTGCATAATAGTGCACTGGAGACCTTCAACAGAATCTTCCCATGCGCCTTGGACAAAACAATCTTCTAACCTTCGCTTCTTAGACACGAACCTCTGCTTGCGATCTTTCAGGTTAGCAATAGCTTTGTTGAGCATGTCTTCAGTGGCATATCTGCGAGCAGTTTCCTCATCAAACATCTTCTCGCTGGCTTTCACCCGAGCCTTCAATTTTGAGATCTGTTGTTTCAGTTTATCCTCCCTTTCTTTGTTGCTGGCTATAGTAGCATTCCACTGCTGATTGAACTTGGAGATTCTCTGGTATGCTTCATCCAAATTCTACTTCTTGGTGGCTAATACATCATTAACAGATTTGAAGTCCATACCCAAGCGCTCACGGTCAGTTGTTTGCTTAGTCAAGTCTGTGCCTAACCTGTTCACCAACTATGTCTGCCTCTTGAAGGAGTGGACGACTTCATTTCTCTCGCTTCTAAGTTGTGCCAACTCTTTCTCCAACTCTTCATTTGCCTCTTTCAGTTCTTCCTTCTCAGATAACACCTGATTATACTGCTGAATCGACACGGTGGTAGGCTCTTCAACCACTGGAGGGAACTCCTGCTTGGGAGGTGGAAATGGCATCCATATGGTCTCTGCTCTGGTCTTGATCCAGGTCACATACGAAGCGTAAGCTTGGCTATTACTTTTTCCCAACAATGATTTCCCTCGTCTACTGATATCATTCCAGGCATGCTGAAGCTTAGCTAACATATCCCCTTCTAGAAGACCGGTGAGGTACAGAGATTCCTGCACCTCTTCATCCTTTGGCGGAACTCTCAAAGCATATGCAAACTGTCTGACAAGTAGAGACAGATTATAGTTGATACAACCATTTCTTCCAATCAAAGGCACATTCAGAAACCCACTACAGCTGAATATGACTTCAGTACCCAACATATCTCGATCAAACCAAACAACACTCTCTGCTGATAAACCCATCAAGCACTCAGACCACTCACTTGTGGCTGTAGATGAAGCAAAGGGACCCTTCTTGGGCAGGTGACTATCAAACCATCTGTAGAGTAAGGGCACACAACATGATACATTCTTACCCCTTCTATTTTTGTTCTTGTAATGGACGGAATGATATACATCGCCAATCAAGGTAGGAACTGGATTCCCTGATGCAAAGATATGAAAGGCATCCAAGTCTACAAAATCAGGCATGTTGGGAAACAAAATGATGCCATATATGCAGAGAGCAAGAATAGCGTTGAACACGATCTAACAACCGTCTTTGGCACACTGTTGGGGTTTCCCAACTAGAAACTGCAGAGAAAATCCAGGAACCCCATTCCAACTGGACAGGATCAACTCAGAGGCATCCAGATGAAGAGAAAGTGCTAGATTAGCCAGATTAGGCTTAGCATCCATATGAACAAATGGCATCTGACTCTTAACCGGTACATCCAACAACTCAGCATACTCCTCTAATGTAGGTGCAAGAATGAAATCTGGGAAAGTGAAGCATCTCAATGGAGGATCATAGAACTGCAACAAGGCATACAACCCATTCAACTCATACACAGAAGGTTTACGAACCAGACTGAGCAGCTTCCCATAAGATTTTTTGAATTCCCCTATCACTGTATCATCTACCAAGGCAATCAAACTGGACAACAAAGCAACATCTCGGGTAGGGAGCTTGTAGGCCACATTCTTCCTCAGAGAACCCATGATAGCACAACAGAAGGCAAGAATACTGGAACCGGGGGATAATGTACCTGCAACACAGACACACGTTAATGATATGCAAATGAGTATGCAAAATGCAAAATGCAAACATGCAACAGGGGATCAAGATGGTGCTGCTGAGGAGACCGAGGCTCTAATCCAACATAAACACAACCGCTCTGATAACACAACCCTGAAGAGGACCAAAAAATATGCACTGTCGAGAACAACCACATCTCTGATGATAAGAACCTCTGAACCCAACAACATTGATTCACTGTCAAGAAAACCAGGTAGTATGAAGGTTAAGGTTTCCTGCAATAACCCGACCCTACTCACAGGTGTGGACCTAATCACAGACAAGTTATGGCATCCTATGTGTTTCCCAGCGTCATAGACTTTCAAGAAACGATGATACGATACCCAGAAGGTGTGGCATCATCATCTCTTGAAGTGGCCTCACTTAGCTGAGTCACAAATGATCGGTCCCCAGAGTCAAAAATCCTCCAAACCAACAACCCCTCAAGCCCAAAGGGCTGGAAAAGAAGTCAACTGGGAGAACCTCGTCTGAGCGTGGATTTCATGAGACACTAGTTCTGCAAAGCAAGCACACTCCCACTAATTTTCACAACTAATGCTAAGTACACTCAAGCCTGGGTCTGGCTTCTCACTCATCAGAGCCCCTTCCCACAACAGCACAATAATAATATACTGAAAATAAAATGGGGAAAGTAAAGTGTGATAAATAAAAACCAACAGGTAAACACACAAGCGCTAGGATTGAATCGCATAGGGAACCAGGATCCCCAGCAGAGTCGCCAGTTGTCGCTACTGCGAAAAACGAGGCCGACAAAACAGAAGAGTCGCCACCTTTCGTTATTTATCCCTCAGAATAGGAAAGGAAACGATCGGAAAAAACCTGACGAGAAGGTATAAGACAAGGTCATCGCAACCAATGTCTGGATTCGGGAGTCGGTTACGCAAGGGGAAGGTATTAGCACCCCTCACGTCCATCGTACTCGATGGGATCCACGCTCGCTGTGTTTATCTGACGGGTTTGTTACATCTATCTACGCTAAAGGTCTGGTCTGAAAAGAAAAGAAAATGACTCGGCAAAACACAACAGTTCTATGCCTACATATTCCCGTCTGGAACGAGAAATCAGAGTCAACGTAGTTCGCCTAACTACGGGGGAAGGTTGCTCGCCAAGACATCGCGTCTTATGCCTACGTACTTTCACACAGCGTGAAAGATCAAAGAGAACGTAGTTCAGGACACAACAGACACATGTTTGTCTTTTTATCCGAGTAGGGTTAACTGACGGTTCCAGCAATTTGGTGTATGCAGCTCGCTCGACGGAGACTTAGGCGTTTACTGTTTGCGGTAGAACCGGGAGTTAACAAAACTCTCCTTCTAAAAAAGGGTTTCCAAGAATTAAGGGTCCAAGAGGACAAAAAGAGTTTGATCTTTGTTTTCTGTTTTTTAGAAGAAGTATCTTTTATGGATGTTTGCAACTGATATCGCACTAGAGACTATGACCTGAGAGTGAATGCGTCGCATGTCATCCAAAGGGTGCCATACTAAACATCCAGACTATTGAAAATAAAATCTCCAACAATTCTTTCTCAAGTAGCTTAAGGCTCGTAGCGTACAACGTCAATTAACCTTTATTACTGTATTTTGATTTTGTTTGAAGATGAGAAGAGAAAAGACGCACTAAAGGGGAATTGATCCAATCCTAAAGTTGTCATGCAAAATTGATCCTATGGTTGAGGTTAGGAGGGAAGCTAACTAATGTTATCATGCATGGTTAGAACCCTAATGTCTGTCATAACTTCTCTTGAACAAGAAAAGTCAGAGTTCCTAAGGGAACATGGCAAAGGAAAGCAACAACAACAGAAAAACTGTACAGAGATAACTGTAAGTAAAATGCATGCAATGCAACAAACAAGCAGAAGGAGCCAAGCTCAACTTCTAGAGCAAGTAAGCCCAAAGGCAACACACAAAACACAGGCAAGGGAGACAGACTCAACCTTAAGCCAGCAAGCAAAGCCAATCAATAACAACCAAGCAGAGGGAGCCAGACACAACCTCTAAATGCAGACAAGCAAAGGGAGCTAATCTCAACCTTTAGGATGCTCCTAGGCCTAGAATCATCTATATGAGAACCTAGTCTAATGCATCACACCACACAGTCACACAAGCAACAATCAAGCAATCAAAAGAAAAGCAGACAAATCAGCAGACAAACAGCTCAACAGCAAAGCAGATAAACAGCAAGACAAACAATAGTCTGCAAACAAACAACTTCAAGCCCAAGCCATCTTCAAGAGAAGGAAATCTCCACCTTCAAGCTCCAACAAGATAAGAGAGAGTTAACATCAAGATTATTGATTGATGATGGGAAGCAGGATGGAAATCAAAGGAATCCAGCCTGGCACTCAACCATGCATCTGAGATAGGCATCCTCAAAGGTTCCACCTCTTGTGAAATGCCACACATCCTTCCAAAGGAAAGATGAGGCTTTAACCTAGGGACATTGAATCATAGGATGGGAATGGAAAGCAATCAAAGCAATCCATGTTTATTTGAATAAAGAGAAAGCAAACTAAGCTCTTCCTAACCCTAATTGAACAAGCTCAAAGAAAGCTACTAAAAGAAGGTCTAAACACCAAATCAAACACTAACATCAAGCAAACAGAAGCTTATACATGTCTAAAGCACCATCAAAGAAGATTAACAAACCTATTATGAACTAAAGGCAACCATTGAGGTCATTCTAGAGCAAGTGCTATGTTGAAAGAAACTTAAAACTAGCCTAAGTATAAAATCTATGAAAAATACCAAAACATCTCCTAAAATCCTATAAAATTTTCTAAGGGATCCTAAACATGTTATTCAGCTATGGGCAAAGGATCAGAACCTTAATCTAAAGGGAAGGCTCCTAAAGAAATCCTAGATCACAAGGTATCAAATGAAAACTCTAAAATGGAAGGTCTAAAGATCCTAATCCAAAACAGAACCTAATTTTGTTTAAAAAATCTAAATTAAATCCTATGGGATCATGCATCTCTAATCTACCAACTAGCCAAAAATCAGCCCCAAATTAAATATCAATTGAAATAAAAAAATCAGAAAGAAGATGGATCAAAAATGCAAAATTAAAGAAATAGCAAAAATGAGAAAATGCCAAATAAATTGAAAAATAAGCAAAAATGAAATATTAAAGCATCATAAAATCAAGAATAAAATCAGGAGCATAGACATATTTTTATTTTATTTTTCTGATGAATATTGAAATTAAAATGAATTTTAGAATGTAAATGAATTAAAATAAAAAGAAAATCAGTTAAACAAAATTTAAATGCTGAATTAAATGAGGCGCGTTGGATGGAGTGACTGGTCAAGCTAATCTGAGGTCTCACAGGCTGCCACCTCATATAATGGAACGCAACGTTTCATAACCAAAACTCAAATTCTGAAATTAAAAACGTGGCCGTCGGATTTGCATACAAAGTCCAGTTTTCAGGATGATCCAAGGGTGCACACTTCATCTTCCTCGTTTGAATTCCATTTGGAGGGAGAATTGAAGAGGTGAACCAGACGGTGGTCCGGTGACCGCGCCACCGTCTTCTCCGGCGAACACTCATTTGCAGGTCATCAAACCTCAACAAACCTTACAGAGATCCACTCCAAATCTCATGCTGATCTTAAATATGACCTCCAAATCTCCTAATTCTCAACAAAATTAAAACACGATGGAGATCGTAATATTCACATGATTCTGAAATCTCACCAATCCTTAATCTAAAACTATAGATCTCCTCCTTATGCTTCACTGATAATCCTAAACCATTTAGATCATGTTGAATCCTTAAGATAAGGCCAAACCAACTCCAAACAGAAATCACACCTCATCCTAATTTGTCTCTAAAATCTCAATTTGTGATCCAAAATCCATCTAGTAACCTTCCTAAAGCCTAACCACATGTCAAAATATGCTAGATCATGATAAAACTAGTGCAATCGTGAAAAATAAAAACTTGGAATGTAGCTTGAAATTGAAGTATCTGTAGAGTGATTCTTGGCTCCAAGTTGTGCATATCTACTCAATTAAGTATGCTGAAGATGTTTCAATCCAAGAATTGCCTTGATTTGCTCTGGAAATGAAATCATGATTTTCACTTCTCTTCTTGAAACTCCAACTTCAATCTCTGGCTATGGCACGAAATGAACTCCAAACTTGCTCTGAATCAATCATAGAACTTATATAAAAGTGATTTGTGGGCTTTGAAGGTCCAATGGAGGCCCAAATCAGAATATCCAATTTTCAAATTTCCTCCAAAAACTCAACAATGGAGTGCACGAATTATGGCTCAAAACTTCCCTTGGAAGCTTCAATTCAATTGCTTGTGGTCTGGTGAGAGTGTAAAGATTGATTGGAGAGCTCAAACTCCTCTCATGACCAGGTTTGGATGTGTTGCTTATTCATGAAGTTACAAGTCAAACCACCATGAAATAAGCCTCAAGTGAAAATTCTAATAATGCAAAAGTGTTTAGAATGATTTTTATGATTAAAATGAGTACTCACTTGGCCTTGTATGAACACAAATGAATTAATCTTGAATTTTTCACTTAAATGCCTTTAAATTCTCCCTTTTGCCAAATTTCTCAAACCAAGTCTCACCCTATGCCAAATCAATTCATCATGAGGACATGGTTGACATAAAAACATCATTTTAAGCAAGTTTTGTGTTGAACAAAACTTCATTTGAAGCTTGCAAGATAGTGAAAATGACCTATAATGCCAAATGACCTATAATCTCACTTTCCCCAAAATACCCCTAACTTGTAAACCTAATAACTTGAGTTCTACAAGTCATATGGAAGACTTCTAGTACAATTTGGAAAGCTAAGATCAAGACCTACAACTTTCATGTTGGCCAAAAGTTCAGGAGAAACACCCTTCTAGGTTAAAAGTTCCTTGGAAGTTGGTGAACTTTCACAGATAAATTTCACATTCCTCAAATGACCTGTAACTTGTCTGGACCATAACTTGAGTTATATAAATCCCATGGAGGACTTCTAGTACTCAAATTAAATCTAAGAGCATGCTATACAAGTTTCATATTGGCCAAAAGTGGAGATGAAACTTGCATCTTGATATGAGTGGTCTTGAAGTTAGGCACTAAATAGGGGATTTTACCCTGAGAACCCTAATTTAGCAACTCCTCACACTTTGAATTCTTCTTGGATTGATCTTGGAATATCATCTCATGTGTATCAACAAAACTCTCCATGATTACAAAGACTTAGAAATGATCTTTAACCCTCTTCAATTGCACAGTTGACTTAGGATTACTCAAATGAAAACCCTAATTGCAACACCCTCAACTGTGGCTCTTCACACTTGGCACAATGACTTGATTGAGCTCCAACATGACCCTCAAGGCACACTATGAGCTCTATCCACATCCTCTCTCCTTGATCAAGGCTCCACAACCCCCTGATGGTCTTCAATTGATCCTCAGATTAGGAGATCAACCCCATACAAACAACCGACCCTCTCAAGAACAATACCCTCTTCCTGATGACTTTGGTGACTTCTCAAGCTTGAATAAAACCTCTAGATAGGATCCTCTAGATATAAATCACACTTGATCCCCTGCATAAATGAATAATGCTATGCTATGCAAATGTTAGATCAATGATATGCCAATGCAATGAAA
Organism: Lathyrus sativus; assembly: GCA_963859935.3. Lineage (NCBI taxonomy): Eukaryota > Viridiplantae > Streptophyta > Magnoliopsida > Fabales > Fabaceae > Lathyrus > Lathyrus sativus. The sequence continues at coordinate 81,479,667 of OZ012741.1, read as the reverse complement.
CATAAACCAAGTAAGCAAAAGGTTAGGCAAATTTTGGGGTGCAACAATAAGCCTCATTGAATATATCGCCATCCTATAATAGGGTCACTCAAGTCCGGGTTAGGACTTATCTCACAATAACAGGGTACCCCCCAAGCAAGGCACAATAATATATACAGATAATTAATAATATAAAAACATGCAATAAACAAAATAGGGGCAACTCTTAAAAGTTAGGATATTCCCCAGTGAAGTCGCCATTTTCTGTTGCGGTGGAAATAGGATAACAAACTATTAATTAGTTTGAATCACAATTCTTAATTCACAAGATCCGAAGCGGCTGAATCAACACTTACCTTTGGCTTTGTTTAAAGAATGTCAACCCCTTTTATTTACAAGATTTTTCCTAACTAAAAATTGAAATTTAAACAAAAATTAAGTTAATTTTTATTTTCTGATGCTAATATTTAATTACAAGAGCTTTATCCTAAACAAAAATTTTTAATAAAACATTTCCATTAACTAATTACCAAAACTTTGATTAACTAATTAAAACAAAAATTTTTGTTAATTCATTAAAGATTTTTATTAACTAATTAAGAAACTTTACCAACTAATTAAAACAAACGTTTTTACTAGCTAATTAAAATGAGATCTTTTACTACCTAATTAAAATACAATATTTACTAACTAATTAAAATAATAGCTTTACTACTTCTACTAACTAATTAAAATAATAGCTTTACTAACTGATTAATACACCCCCCAAATGAAAATGAAACATTAAAATAACACCCACAACTCAGTACGTCAAAAAAAGGGTTTTGTTTGGTTTTCCCTCTTCTTCTTCATTTTTTTGCGCCGCCGGTGACGGAAGCCATTGACGGCTTCGGAGCTTCGAGCTCCTTGCTTGCATGTCTCCACCATCTTCTTCCCTCCTCTTTTAACCTGCAACCGAAACAAAAACAACAAATTATGATCATTAATGTTTACCGTTTGATGTTGTTCTTTCTTGACGACCGATAACAGGAGCGTTCGCTTCGCGACTAGTTGGTGATGGTGAAGGGCTGATGATGTTTGAGAAACTGAGGTTGGACGGTTGTAGCTGGTGTTGAAGCTCTATCGGCTCCGTCGCCGCCGTCGTTGGTTATTCCGTCTGGGGTTCTTCGGAAGAACTTCCTTTCTTCTTTGGATCACGGTAATGATGACGAAACTCGAAGAGTTTCTCTGAACCGCCGTTTTTCGGTTTCGTCCTTTTTACGACGCCGTTTGTAATTATTAGGGTTTTTTTCTTACTGATGTACTGCTGACTTCTATATATTTTTCCTTCTAGGCTGGATTTATGAACTCTTCTAATTTGATTTTGGGCTTTCCGTTGTGCAAGTTTGAGCCCGATTTTGCAGAAAAAATTTGTGGCTACTATGACTTGATTCATGTTGATGCTTTGACTGTATTGTCGTTGATATCGAATTGGCTTGCTGGGCTTTTTCAAAAAGAACATTGCTGGGTTTTTGTTTGTGTTCGTTTGACCGGATTTCTTGAACTGGTTCGAACTTATTTGATGAACTGGTTCCTCTTTGAACTGTTGGGACTTGAACTGGTTTTTCTGTTGAACTTTATTCCGAATTGTTTTGCTTGTTTGACCTTGTTGAATTTTTGTTGGAATTGGTTTTTCAGAAAGATTGGCGTTAAGGTTCCGTTTGGGCAAACCGTCTTCCTGAAAAAAATCACTTTCCTCAAACCGACTTTTCAAATAAGCACTTTTCTGTATAATCTCTTTTTGGCCCAATAGCTTATTTTAAAAGCAATTTTCCTCTTCTTTTTCTCGGTTGCCTTGGAAAAATATAAGAACAAAAGCTGCCTAATCGGGCCATCAGCCGACACCCGATGATGATACTACTCTGAGGGTGTCAGAAAATATTAACTCGATACAATTGTTTGTTTGTTTTGACTGCAGGTTCGAAGCGCTTAATCGGAAAAGTCGGAAGACGGACAAAGTCGGATAAAAAGACCTTAGGAGTTAATTTAGTAAAAATGTATATTTGTATTTTGTAATTTTGTTTGTATATATCTTTTGTAATTATATATATATATATATATATATATATATATATATATATATATATATATATATATATATATATATATATATATATATATATATATATATATATATATATATATATATATATATATATATATATATATATATATATATATATATATATATATATATATATATATATATATATATATATATATATATATATATATATATATATATATATATATATATATATATATATATATATATATATATATATTGTAGTTTTATATATTATTTTTTTTTTGTAAAGAAATAATTATCATTAATAAAAAAAACTCCTTAATTTATTTCCTTAAACATTAATATTTTTGTATTTTCTTATATATGCCAATAATAATAAACTTACCATGAGATGTATGAAAGATGAAAATAATATTGATTTAAATGAAATTAACAAGAAATAGACATGAAAAATGAAATTATGAAATGAGACTAAAATTAAGACATAAATTGACTTAACAATGCAACAATGATTGTAAAAAAGGATTAATGCAAAAGTGATATATGACAAAGTGCACTTAATTTAATTTAAAGATGAAACATGATGACACCTGATTGAAGCAAAAATAGGAACTGAAAAATTGAAAAGAAACCCTTTTTCCATTAATTCCTAGCTATGCCAAGTTAACCGACTAATTCCGTTTCCGACATAATTTCCAACTTAACCTTCCCGCAACTCCAAATGGACAACTTTATCCCGTTAAATGCAACTGTCTGATTACTCAAAATGAATGTATTCTCCAGCCATATGCTAATCTCGATTTTAATTTGAACAACTCAAACCTTTCCATGAACAAACTTTCCGATTAACTCGTCTCTGACTCACATCAACAATCCCACGGCTCAGATTTCCTGACTACAGCTCAAAGTTCATAAATTGACAGTCGTCCGTAAGCAAAGGACCATTTTACCCTTCATAAACCAGAGAGCGTGCCACATGATATTTTCCTGCAAACATCAACCAACTACACGAACTTGTTAGTGATTGGTTAAATGCAAAAATGCAACAGAATGCGAGATGATTCGACTAATCTTAGGGCAAAATTTGGGGTATTACATGATGTATCGCCACCCCAATGGTTATTGCCTTTCTATAAGAACTTGCCTTGCTATATGATACTGTGTTCGACCCTCAACGAGGGCACTTTTTATTCAAATTTATGAGTTTTTATGATTTTAATATTTTATCTTCTTTTTCCACTCTATATCATGCACACTTAGTGGGAGAGATGGCTTTATTTTGAACCTATGACCCCAAGGTATTGGGCTAAAGCCTTGGGGGAAGCACTTCTTATTTTTTAGCACATGGTTTTATTTTATTTTATTTTGTTTTATTTCATTTCATTTTCAATTTACCATAACTCCTTCATTTTTAATCATTTTTAAGTGATTCTTTTTTCCAATTCTTGTTTTAATGTGTATTTTCATACGATGATTAAAGAATTCTAAAATTATTATTTTAGAAACACTTTTCATTATGGGAAAATTGTAAATCATTTTAGGATTTTCACCCTCCTACCTCGCATTCCGTCATTTTCAAAACTGTGGACATTATTCTTCTTTGAGTTTTATTTGAGGATGACTTGAACTTGGATTGTTGGTTTCCTTTTACATTTAAGTATTGAAATTCATCTTTGTTTGTACGCATTTAATTGGTTCACCTTTAAAACTGTTGACTATCCCCATGAGATTTTGAACCATTTTTTTTACATCGTTGTGACATTGTTGGTTTATGTATGATAACCTTTACTCTTTATCCTAACCTTAGGATTTGAGTCGCCGTACTCACATTTAGCGTCCCGCTGTGGACATCCTTTACCCTTTATCCTAACCTTAGGATCTGAGTCGCCGTACTCATGTTTAGCGTCCCGTCGTGGACATTCTCTACCATAACAATCTCAACGTAGATTCAGGAGTCGCCGCACTTCATGTAAGTACTTACCTATGAATGCTTACATCCCTCTGGAACCTTGACCACATTCAAGAGTTCCTCACCCCTAGTTAGGGGAACTACGGTTGCTATGATTCCATTCCCATCAAGATACGTAGGCACGAGATGCGATTTCTTGGCGAGCAAACTTTGTACAAACTTTGTACATACTTTATACTTTATATCTTTACCCTTAGCACATTTCCCTTTAGCAAGCAACTTTAGCAAACAAAAATATTAACAAGAGGTTCCTGTAGAGTACTACAGATGTTTAGGATGTGAAATACCTACCCTAGGCATAACCAACCCCCGAACCTTTAGATCTCTCTTTGCTTAGCTTTAGGTCTTGCTTTTCGCTTTGCATTTAAAGGTTTTTCTTTCTTTAAACTTTTCCTTTTGGATAAATTCAAGTCCGATTGTGAATTTAAGAATTAAGATTCAAGTTAATCAATAGCTTGGTATCACGATTGTCAACGCAACAGAAATGGCGACTTCACTGGGGATAACATTTCCCTAAGAGGGTTAAGCCTACCTTGTTTATATTTGTGTTTGCTATATGTTTACTTGCTTGTATATTTGTACATATATCTGTTTGTGCCTGGGTTTTTTCTGTATGCAGGGTTGTTACCTTGAGTGGTGAGGATAAGTCTTATACCCGGACTTGAGTGCACCTATGATAGGAAGGTGGTATATTCAAGAAGGCTTATAGGGAAAGCTAAAATATTTTCTAGGCATATAGGTTGGACATTCTAATGTTGAAATTATCATATGCCAAAGAAAGTATTGTTTGGATTTGTTAATAGACACAAACCTTCTTAGTTCCAAGCTTGCCAAAACTCCTTTTGGTCCATCTGCTAAATTACATCAAAATTCAAGTGCACCTTTTGAAGACATACTCAGTTATAGAAGATTGGTTGGGAAATTTCTCTTTCTAATAACCACTCAACCTGTCATTGCTTTTGTGACACAACAACTAAGTCAATTCCTGGCATCACCAACTATAACACATTATGACACATCTTGCAGAGTTGTGAAATACTTGAAAGGTTCACTTGGGAGAGGACTATTATTCATAAAAGAGATTCAAATCTTTAGCTTCTTTGATTTACAGATGCTGATTGGACTAGATGTTTGGATACTAGGAGATCTACTTCATGCTATTGTTTCTTCATTGGTTCTTATTTGATTTCTTGGAGAGATAAGAAACAACAAACTATTTCCCATAGTTGTGAACTTCAATGGCTTCTCTATTTGTTACAAGATCTAGGCGTTCAATTTAGTAAGGCACATCTACTATATTGTGATAACCAAAGTGCAATTCATATTGTAGCCAATCCAGTTTTTCACGAGCGCGCGAAGCATTTGGAGTTTGATTGTCATTTCGTGAGAGACAAGTTACTGCATAAAGCATTCAAATTGTTACCTGTCAAATTCCAAGCACAACTTGTTGACTTCTTCACAAAGCCACTACCACCAAAAGTCTCAATTACTTCATTTCCAAGCTTAAATGCTTGATTTATATCATGTTAAACTTGAGGGAGGGTGTTCAAGTTACATAAGCTTTCAGAAGCTGCATTTAAAAGTTGCTTTCAGAAGCTGAACACTATAATTTAGTGCAATCTTGCCATACCGTATTCCATATAAGCTAACATTTGTTACAATTAATTAGAGGTTGTTAGATCCTAAACTTCTAGGTAACCACTTGTTATAACTAACTTGATCAATGAATGAATGAGATTTTACTTCTATCTATCTCTTTTCTTTATTTTCATCCATCATCATTATTTGTGAAAACTTCATGAATATCCAAAATCCGTTACATACCTTCCTAACTTACTATTGGATTTTTATTTACAACATCTCATGCATTTTATTTATCATTGTAATTACTTATATCTGGTTATTTGCTTGATTGGCAAGTACACCTTTTACTATACATGTAAATGCACTTCGGTTAAATAAATTAAATTTTTAATTGAAGGTTAACATTCTTATATTGGATTGGGTGATTGAAAATGAGGTTTGGTTCATAAATTTTATTATTTAAACTATAAGTGAACACAATATTGAAGTGAAGCCATGCCATAGTATATATGATGGATGTATTTAGAGATGGAGAGGTAGAGAATGATTTTGTAAGTTATTCATTGTAGATTAAGCCTCACGAATGACAAAGTGAGGGTTGTCAATATGAAGAAATGAAATTGAGGGGTGAAATATGGTGTTACATGAGAAAATCCATTTGTGGAAGATTACTCTTGTGATTATGGAGGAATCTTAAAAAACATTATAATATTGATATCACATTGTCAAACTTTATTTTATAATATTAATAAAAAATTATTTGATGTATCAATGAACATTAAAATTAATGCTAATTTTATAAAAATGGCCTATTATAATATTGTAAGAAAAATGATCGATTGAGATATAATAGAAAGATGAACATTGCTTGAAAGCATCAACTTCTTGACACATTGATTGACACAAACATAATATAAGAAATTAAAGACATAGTAGAATAAGTAGCAACTCCATTCTCATCCAGCATATGGATAAAGAATGAAATGATCTTCCCTACTTTAGATTTCCTAATTACAATCCAAATACCATATAGGCTTACACATAAAATTAACAAGTACTAAGGTCCATCTCAATTTAAAAGTTGCCATAGAGAAAGATATAAAAGAGGAGATTGATAAATTGAAAGACATGGAGAGAGAGGGAGAGAAGGAGAGAGAAACAAAGAAAGAGTGATGATGAGATTCTCATTAATTTCACCTATGTCCTAACCATGGTTGGTGATCAAAGTGAAGTAACCTAAGGGAACCCAAATATCTCCCAAGGTTACATGCAAGTGTTTTTGAGTTCCACACATGTAGTTCTCAAAATGATGATGAAATGTTCTAAATATGCTAATTGGGAAAGTAAAGAAATACTATCCCTCCTAAATTGGGCTTAAACTCCCATAGTTTAGCCACAATGAATTTACATTAAGTAAACAAAAACATGGTTAATTACTTTCTCCCCTTACCCAAAGGAAAGATGGTTAATTTGTTGGTTGGTTAAACCCTTTTATATGAAAAATAATTTGATAAACATGACTTATCCTAATTAACCCTAAAAACTAAGACTATATTTATATATATAGCTAGATGTTACCATACAAAAAAGATGGGACATCCAAATGTCCATGATTGCTAAATTCACCTCATCCTCAAGAGAGGTGTGATTAGCAAGTGATTATAGAGGATAGATACCTATTTCTACAAAACTAGCTATCTATTTGTGAGGTTTTTGAATTTACAATTTTTGAAAAACCAATCTTTATTACTTTCACTTTTGCCCTTCATGGGCTTAAGTTAATTAACAAGATGGGCTTTTACTTGGGCTTAGCTTTTCCATGGGCTAAGTTTTCCATTCTTTTTCCAACTTAAGCTATTTCCTATAGCTTTTGTTGGTGATTGATTAAACATCTTTTGATTCTTTCAAGAACCAATGCAACTTTTTTTTCATGAACAAAAACAAAAGGGAGTAATGCATGATGATGATGATTGATGAGTATGACCCTCCAAATTACATGGAGAGAAAACCTTTGGGCCCCTATGGGGGGCCTATGATGATGATGGAAAAGCCCAAATTCCAATTATGGGCTTTTTTTTTCTTTGGTGTTAGTGAAAAGAGTGTGTGTGTGTGAGAAACACCATGGTTAGGCCAAAGGTTGATTGATGATATAAGAGACTTCAAGAAGCAATAACTTGTGGAAGTTTTGACACAGCTAGATTTTTGAGATCATGACATGAATATGATGAGTCTCTAACGATGAGGGATTGGAGCTTGAAGAGCCATTGTCACGCCTGTGGCACAGCAAAACACACTGTCAAAAATATTAGCGTCTCATTAATACACTTTTAATTGCATAATCAAATAAACTAACCAAAATTATCACAATTTTAAAGTAATCCCGGTGGATTAACCGATAGCAGAAATCTAATAGCATCAGACTCTGTCAAACAATCCTCATAAAAACTGTTTGTAAGATACTGATTGTCCTTACTTATAAACACATATATTATCTAAAACAGGTTCTTTGCATATGCATGAATGCGACAAAATATTGACGATAATCACAATTTAATTGCGACAGACAATTTATAAGAATATAGTTAGAAGTAAAAACCTGATGGCAAGGCAGCAGGAGAAGGAGCAAGAGAAATGGGAGTTCCATAATGCTGAGCATAACCACCCGTAGAAGCAATTGGAGAATATTGAAACACATGAGGAGGATAGTTAACACCATAACCTTGCCCGGAAGTGTAGCCGCCAGTCGTTGCACCGCCAGTTCCTTCGCCATATAGATATGGATAGTAAGCTGCCGCGGCCGCTGCGCCACCAGTCATCATCCCTCCAGTTGGACCACTTCCATAAACTGGATACTGTGCTGTTGCTCCACCATACACACCATAGTAGCTCTGCATTTTCCAATCACACTTTTTATTTCAAAAACAAACAACACAATTAACATTAACATTATTAATGTTTTTAATCTGTCTATATCAATTTTATAGGAATTTTTGCAGGAATTTTTAAAAGAATTTACGTAATTAAAATTAACAACAATTTTAAAAAGTACAACTCTTAAATATTCTCCTCAATTACTATATTGTATATATCAATTTTATCTCTCAAAACCTAATTTTATATTCATTACTTTTATTTTAACTTAAAATGTTTATATATTATATTGTTTTACTTTGAAATATACTAATTTTGCCAAAAATTTCAACTATCATTCTTCAGTGAAAATGACTTTCTAATAAATAAATCAATTTGATAAACATAAATGAACAGATTCTACAACTAAGAACTAATACACACAACAAAGAAATTAGGATTCTAACTTTATCATAACATATAATCAATCATGTTATGTTTTATATATTATGTAACAAAAATTGCAATTATTTGATTATATATTCTTAAAATAACATGTCATTACTTTATTTCAATATAATAAAATTTATAAAAAAATAGAAGTCAAACATTCCTTTCTATACTAGATTATAAAATAGAATTTTCAAATTTTGAAATTTTAATACTAGATAATAAAATAAAATTGTATTGAGGACATTGATGGTAGCAAAGCATGCAGTGGATAAAATAATTTAAGGTCTGAAAAAGGCTTTGAATGTATAGAAGACTGTGAAAGTATGAGTCAGAAAAGAATGGACCATAAAGTCAGAAACCTCACTGTATTTTGAATCAAAGAAAGAGAAAAAGTTGAAAGAAATAGAAGAAAAACTTTGACTAGTGCTGTACACAATCATTTGTTGGTTATATGGAATTATCAATTATATGAAAAAAGTACTGTTAAGGTCACCGACTTACCACGTTCACCCCCACATTCTGTAGGGTACAATTATGAGCTGTAGTGTAAAAAAGTTGGTGACCACATTCATAAGCAACCTTCATGTCGATTTACTGTTTTACCCTTTTGATATCTATATTTGTGGGCCATAACCTATATCTTATGATATTTATTTCACATTTAAATAAATATTTATTAAAGAAAAACTATTATATTTTAATAAATATTTTTATTACAAAATCTTTATATTAAATATTAATGGCATTCTACATTTCACAAATATTTCTATTGATGGTTTTTTTTATTGTCAATTTTAATTGTAAATATATAAAATGAAGATCCAAATTATTTGAATTTAATATATATATATATATATATATATATATATATATATATATATATATATATATATATATATGTATATATATATATATATGTATATATATATATATATATATATATATATTATATATATATATATATATATATATATATATATATATATATATATATATATATATATATATATATATATATATAAATTAATTTTGTAAATAAAATAAAAATGGCATGATCAAAATTGTAACTAAGTTAATATACTATTGGAAAGTAAAATCTAAACTAGTTTAATAACAGTATTTTATGTATAACATCATTTGTATATTGTCTAATTAAGACTATCTAGGTTACCAAAAAAAGAAGAAAGAAGAATACATAGGCTTACATTTTACCAATGACATATCAAATCTTTTTCACATCATTAATAAAAATAACATGTTATAAAAAAAACTAAATTAGATTTTGGGAGAAAATCGTAAATATAACTCAAATCCCAATTTTATAAATAAAGGAATATAATTAGATATTAGCAAAAATAAAAAGATCATAATTTAACCTAGATTTAATTTAAATTTGGTAAAAGTAAAATTAAAATATTATTTAGGAAGTATTTTATGAAATTAAATTAATCAAGTAGTATTTTCTTATTCTCTTTTTCATGCATTCTAGTAAATTTTTGAACAGTGAGTCAAAATAAAACAACGAAACTTTTGAACACTAGTCATTATTCAACTGCAAAGACGTGTTGTTAGAAGTTAAAACCAAGACTCAAATTAATATTGTTAATAGGATTTATTAAGATGAATTCATTTTATATGATTATATTAAGTATTTGAATGAGGGTAGTTGGATATTTCTTTAAAGATGAAAAGCAAAGTGTGTCGTAAAAGTCATGCTAGAAAACGCATCCTAGGTAAAAGGTATAAACATAGGAGACAAGAGAAAAAGTAAAAGGTAAAAGTACATACCGTAGGGTAACTATAATCTGGCGAGTAAGAAGAGTACCTGAAAATAATGTTCAGAAACAATTACAAAAAATCACTTCAATATGTTATCAAAATGTTATCTTAACTTTTTTTCTTAGACACAATAATGAGATATCCACACTGTCTTTACTGTTCCATATTTTCATATTTAATCTTCTAAATGACATGACATGCATGTGATGAGAAAAATATGAAAAGTTAAAAACAAAACCACATGAATCTATTAGTCAAAAATCATATATATCATCTACAAAAATATATGTTTAGAGTCTTCCAAGACGTGTAAGACGTTTTGTTGTACAAAAATTTAATATTTCTAATGATTAAACTATAAATATATAAAATTTATAAATCATTTATGATTAAATCCTAGATATAAATTGGTACGAATATGTGACCAAGTTTTGTTGTTTTTCATTGAGAGAGAAAAAGATAGTTGATGAAAAGAGACATAAAGGACCATGTGGACTTAAGGTAGTTATTTTGTTTTATTTATTAAAAAAGAATACTAGAAATGAACTGGCAAAGCATGCTAGGTTGGTGTTATAGTGATAAGCCTAGCTAGTATATTAAATCATATTCAATGGTTTTTATTGTCTATGAGTTGGCTTTGCACGTGACATTCTAACCTTATACTAGTACAAATGTAAATGGTTTGTTTGATATAGAAAATGAAAAAAATAAAATAGTATAGTATAGTGTGCAAGAAGCATATTGATAGAGTTTCATACCCATAAACATTATAAGGTATCCCTTGCTGGATAGCATAATGAGGGAAGGTTGCAGCTGAAGGAAAAGCAGATCCCACTCCTCCAAATCCTGTCTGGAAAGAACCCATTACCCTAAAGTTCCTTCCTCCTCCTCCTACAAATTTTCATCATTACACCAAAATTCATCAATGTCATTCAATATTTTAGACAAATAGAAAGTATATTTCATATGATGAAAGCATGCAGAGACATTTGATTGTCGAAACATAGTTAAAATCAATAATATCGATTTTGAGATTTAGAGATGTAGTTTTGAATTTGTAATATTAAATACTAACGACTCTTCACATTTAATGTGTGATTTTATGTGTTTATTTTTTAAAATAGATATAATAATACAATTTTTTTTAAATAACTTATTTGATAAATTTTCATCTCTTAAAAATAAATAAATAGAAACTTATATATTCAAATATACTACTAACTAAGTTGATTCTGTTGAAATAATTAAAGTATTAAAAAATGTAAATATAAAATAACGTCTAATTTATCTTGTTTTTAGAGATGCTAAATTTAAATATCAAAAAATAATTTTCTGTTAAAATATTTGTTAAAAATTCAACTTTTTCTAATAGTGTTCTAAGAAAAAGGAAGAGTTTGAAATTTGAATTTATTTATGTGAACACATAGTAAAGGAAAATGTAGGTTAAAAACCCAAAAACAAAAAATCAATAAAGGTAATAAAAGTTGTAGAATAGACTCATTTGGTTTGATGCTTCTTAAACAAACTTGTTTCATTTTATTGGTTTCCCAAAAAACATACATGAAATAATGAAACTCTTTACACATGGATAAAACATTTTATAACTTTCCACTCTGGAAGAATATCCAACCTTAGCTGCCACTTAGCTGTGTGTCTTTCTTTCTCATCAAAGAATATTTTTACAGCATAATTTATGTTTCACTCAAACTAAAAAATAATTTGCAAAAGGAATATCCATTCACATTAACAGTGATACACTAAAATATAAAGATTTAATGTATCTTTTAAGATCTTATACATCATATCAATATAAACCAAATTATTTAAATTTAAACTTAATTAGATAAGAAAATTTTATTATGTCTATAATGAATAGGTTAGTTTTTATATTGTGTGTAAAATTTATATATACATGCATCTTATTATAACTTACCATGCAGATATTTTTAGAGATGTTTTTAATGCATATAAGTTCATATTTTTGAAATAAAGTAAAATTTATAGAGAAAAAGTTAGTAAATAATAAATATTTTTGTAGAATATTACCATGCTTTGGTGTTGAAGGCTTAGATCTTTGAACACCCAAAGAAGCAAGATTGCAATTAGCTCTTCTTCCATCAATTATAGGAGCAGCATCAACACAAGCTCTCATAGCAGCATCAGGCTCACGAAAAGTAACCTATAATTAAAACATAAAAAAATTCACCAACAATATCAAACAATTTTTTTATAACGAACAAAACTAAATAATATTATCATATATATTTAAATACGCGAAGTAATATTGTAAATGTCTGAATTGTACTGCTACCACGATCTATTGAGATATTGTAAGTGTTTAAGTTCTATTGCTATCACAATTCATAGAAATATCGTAAGTGTTTTAGTTATTTTGCTACCACGATCCATTGAGATATTTTAAATGTCTAATTTATTTTCTACCACAATTCATTGAGATTCAGACTTTGATTTCAACCGAATTATTTTTTGGTATAAATTTATTTAAAACTTATAAACTTCATTTTATACTTTGAGATAAGAAACCAACAATTAATAAAAACATGATAATGATAAATAGATTAAAATCTAAAGAGAAGAAAAATAAAGAGAAACATACAAATCCATAGCCTTTGGATCTTCCGGTAGCTTTATCAGTGATGACAACAGCTTCCAAGATCTCACCAAACTGTTCAAAATACTTCTTCATGGTTTCTTTCTGAGTTTCCCAAGCCAAACCTCCGACAAAAACCTTGGTGTATGTCGTGTCACCAAACTGTCCTGCCAAGTTAATTGGAGTCATCTTGATGAAGATCTTGTTAATATTATTGAAATATTATGCTCTAGAGTTATAGCTAGCTATGACAAAACTTCCCAAAATGTTGTTTTTTAATGAGTCTATAGACAGATCTAGGTGATGGGGTTGGAGAATTTGAAAAAAAGATACTAAATTTAGAAGGATCTTCTTCTCAAGGTTGTGGTTGGTGTGTTTGTGGAGATGAGTGGTTATGTGAATAGAAGAGAGACAATTAGGTCAGAGAGAGAGAGAGAGAGAGAAAGAATTGGGAGGGAAGAGAAAGCAAAAGATGGGAAAAAAAGAAGGAAAGAAGTTTACATAATAAAGACATGAATTATATACATAGCAGCCCCCACCCCACCATGTCTGCATTATTCAAAATATTATATATATATATATATATATATATATATATATATATATATATATATATATATATATATATATATATATATATATATATATATATATATATATATATATATATATATATATATATATATATATATATGTTATGATTTTGATTTTGAAGAATAAAAACCACAAACCGGGTAGGGTGAGATATGGTTCGCGCTTTTATTGGTTCGCGGTTGTATTGGTTGAATTTCATGATGAGGTGTAATCATTTTAAAGTGTTTTATATTCAAATTTATATGTGATGGTACAACCGCATGCAATGGTGTGTAACTTTTTACATGTTCATTTTGAATTTACTTTAGTTAATTAAGCCTCAATTTCGACCAAATGAAAAGAAACAATGTTTGAAATTTAGACCTAATGATATTGCTAGCATGTCTTAAAGTCAATTTCTTCTTCGTGTTAAAAAAATTATAAAAAAAGTTAAAATATAATTATATATATATATATATATATATATATATATATATATATATATATATATATATATATATATATATATATATATATATATATATATATATATATAGTATATATATATATATATATATATATATATATATATATATATATATATATATGTTGGATGTAAACTTTTAGAGTTGGTCATGACTAGGGCTGGAAATGAGTCGAGTCGAGTCGAACTCACCTCAGCTCGGCTTGACTCGTTAAGAATTGTTCGAATTCGAGTTCGAGTTCGACACGAACTTTTTTTTAAGCTCAAACTCGACTCGTTATAAGTTCACGAACAGTTCGGTTCGACTCGTTAAGTTCATCTCATTAGGTTCAGCTCACATGGTTCATGAACTTAAAAACTATTTTTTTAAATATATATATTTTTTAGTATATTTGACATTTTAAATAAATACATTTTTAAAATAAAATATTAAAATAAAATAAAAGTTATCATATTGATATTTAACTTTATCTTCGAAATCTACTAATTCAAAACCTACACAACTTTCAAGAGATGCATTTGAGAGTCTAATTCAAAAACTACTAAATTGAAGATTAAATTTGTCTAAGATTTGAAGTAAATATTTAAACCTAATCTTAAAGACAGTATAATTCTTTTCATATGTAATCGAGTTGACTCATGCACCTTACGAGTCGAACTATGTATAGTTCAAGTTCAGCTCATTTAGTTAACGAACTTAATGTTTCGCTCATACTCAACTCATTTGGTTCATGAACCTAGTTCAACGATTTAATTGTCGAGTCGAATTCCGAACTATCTTCGAGTTGGTTTGGTTCATTGCCAGCCCTAGTCATGACATATGAGAGGTGGTGCTAGTTTTTCGTAATAATTATTGTATTGATAAATACTCTGAATTTAAGTCGGTAAATGGTTGAATTTATGAGAGAGATGTTTTTTTTAAAAAAATTAATTTGCATCCTGAATTTTGAAGATAGATTTCATATGTAATGCAGTTGTTGTTGAGTGTTAGAAATAATGTATATTTTATAAATTTGGTGACCAAGTTTGTTAGAAGGTATTTTAGTATTTTATTATGTTGTCTATCCCTAGTTTTTTATGTATATATAGACTAGTGGTAGATATCACTTTTAATTAATTCTTCCTTACAACTTTCGTAGCCGTCATTTGCAGAATACAACAAATATTGTCTCATTCTATTCATCTCTTTTAACTTTGTGCACCAACAATTGGTATCTAGTGCCCCGGTTCGGGTCCACGGGGAAACACGGGAAACACGAGTGAAACGGTGAGGCGTTGTGTTTAACACCCCCTTTCTATACCCCCAAATAAACACAATTAATCATTTAGGCACGTAATCAATATATCATCAGAGTATAATTACAATCACGGTATAAAAGAGGCATGCCACATTATACAAAAATTCAACATGTACAACACCTGCTCAACAGATATGCAACAACGGGGCAACACCCACAAGGAAAAATATTTAGAACATAGGCGGAAACATCTAAATATTTCATAACCTCCAAAACATGTAATCACATACATATACATCATTCAAGTTGATTTACAACATCATCAATATAAACAATATTCATCCAGCATGTTTCATCAACATTCATCAGCAGATACAAACATAGATGTATCACAAAATAATCAAAACAATCCCTAGCTACCCGGTGCTACATATCAGAGCCAACCGACCAAAAAGAATGAAGCCACGCTTCACAAAACTCCAGCAATCTAATCTGCAATGCCCCGTTGTTGCATATCTGTTGAGCAGGTGTTGTACATGTTGAATTTTTGTATAATGTGGCATGCCTCTTTTATACCGTGATTGTAATTATACTCTGATGATATATTGATTACGCGCCTAAATGATTAATTGTGTTTATTTGGGGTATAGAAAGGGGGTGTTACATTAAGTGGTATCAGAGCCAGTGTTGAGTCAGTTGTGTCTATCTCGTTGTTTTGTTGGTTGAACGGTTGTTTAACCTTGTTGTTATTTTTGGGAATAATCAGAATATGGTTGGTCGTAATGACAATGTGATGGCTGCTACATTGGAGGCAATGGCTAGGGCGGTGCAGGGTGCGCCGAATGTGAACGCTAATGATGAGTTTAGAAAGAATCAGCCGCCGGTATTCAAGGGAAGGTTTGATCCGGACGGTGCTCAAATTTGGTTAAAGGAGATCGAGAGGATCTTTAGAGTTATGAATTATGCTGAAGGGAACAAGGTGAGACTTGGGGCTCACATGCTGAGAGAAGAAGCCGACGACTGGTGGGTCGGTATGAGACGAGTTCTTGAAGTAGACGATGAGGAAATCACTTGGGATTTATTTCGCACCGAGTTTTTGAGAAAGTATTATCCTGAGAGTGTGAAGGGAAAGAAGGAAATGGAGTTTCTGGAATTGAAACAAGGCAATATGTCCGTGATAGACTACACAGCTAAGTTCACAGAGTTGGTGAAGTTTCATCCTCACTATGATGCGGTGACGGCGGAATTTTCCAAGTGCGTTAAGTATGAGAACGGCTTGCGTCCTGAGATCAAGCAAGCGGTGGGTTATCAGAGGATTAGAAGGTTTTCGGACTTGACCGAATGCTGTAGAATTTTTGAAGAGGATAGTAAAGCTCATTCTACTCACTATAAGAGTTTGAATGAGAAGAGAGGAAAGCAACCGGTAAGGAGTGGACCTTATGTGACGCCTGCTTATAAAGGCAAGCATAGGGAAAACTTTGTTAAGAGGTCCGGAGGTGGAAGTTCTGGTCCCATTAAGTGCTATAGGTGCGGTGAAGTGGGGCACAAATCTTTTGAGTGTAAGAAGGATGGAGCGAAGTGTGCTAACTGTGGAAGTATCGGCCATGCTACAACTGATTGTAGAAGAAACGTGGTGAAATGTTACAATTGTGGGGAAGTTGGTCATATTAGTACAAAGTGTACTAAGCCAAAGCAAGCTCCAACAAGTGGGAAGGTATTTGCATTAGCCGGTTCAGACCTACTAATGTAGATCGGTTGATTAAAGGTACATGCTTTATTAATAATACGCCTTTAGTTGCTATTATTGATACCGGAGCGACTCATTCATTTATTTCTTTTGAGTGCACCAAGCGTTTGGATTTGTGTTTGTCTTCTTGTGGTGGCGATATGGTTATTGAGACTCCCGCTTCGGGGTCGGTAACTACATCTTTGGTATGTTTAAGTTGTCCCTTGACCATGTATGGTAAAGACTTTATTATGGACTTGGTGTGTTTGCCGTTAGAAGGATTAGATGTGATCTTGGGTATGAATTGGTTGTAGTATAATAGAATCCGTATTGATTGTTATCACAAGTTGGTAAGGTTTCCTTCTATGGAAGATGATGAGGAAGAGAGTTTTCTATCCACTAAAGAGTTGAAGAAACTTTTGGCGGATGAAGCTCAAGTGTTCTGTCTGTTTGCATCATTGTCGGTAGAGAGTAAGGTTGAACTAGATATGGTTCCAGTGGTGTGTGACTTTTCGGAAGTATTTCCGAAGGACATTGCGGACGTACCACCAGAAAGAGAAGTCGAGTTTTTGATTGATCTAGTTCCGGGTACTAGACCGATTTCGATGGCACCGTATCGTATGTCGGCATCTGAGTTGGTAGAGTTGAAGAAACAGTTGAATAATTTGTTGGAAAAGAGGTTTGTCAAGCCGAGTGTTTCTCCTTGGGGTGCGTCGGTATTGTTAGTAAAGAAGAAGATGAGAGTATGTGGTTGTGTATTGATTATCGGCAGTTGAACAAGGTAACTATTAAGAACAAGTATCCACTTCCTAGAATTGATGATTTGATGGACCAATTGGTTGGTGCCCGTGTTTTAGTAAGATTGATTTAAGGTCAAGTTATCACCAGATTCGTGTTAAGGAGGAGGATATTCAAAAGACGGCTTTTAGGGCACGGTATGGTCATTATGAATTTTCAGTGATGCCATTCGGAGTTTCGAATGCGCCAGGTGTGTTTATGGAATACATGAATCGTATTTTTCATGATCAGTTGGATCGTTTGTTGGTTGCGTTCATCGACGACATTTTGATTTACTCTAAGTCCCTAGAAGAGCATGTAGAGCATTTGAAAGTTGTGTTGCAGATTTTGAAAGAGAAGCAGTTATATGCTAAGTTGTCGAAGTGCGAGTTTTGGTTATCAGAAGTGAGTTTTCTTGGGCATGTTATTTCTGGTAATGGTATTAGTGTTGATCCGTCCAAGATTGATGCGGTAATGCAGTGGGAAGCTCCTAAGTCAGTTACGGAGGTTTATTGAAGGATTTTCAAAGTTGGCACTTCCGTTGACTCAGTTGACTTGTAAGGGAAAGGCTTTTGTTTGGGATATTGATTGTGAGAAGAGTTTCGTGGAGCTAAAGAGAAGGTTGACAACGGCGCCGGTTTTAATTTTGCCGAATCCGACAGAGTCGTTTGTGGTTTATTGTGATGCTTCCTTGTCCGGTTTAGGTGGTGTTTTAATGCAAGATGGGAAAGATGTGGCTTATGCTTCGAGAAAATTGAGAGTGCATGAGAAGAACTACCCTACGCATGATTTGGAGTTAGCGGTCGTGGTGTTTGTTTTGAAAATTTGGAGGCATTATCTTTATGGTGCGCGATTTGAAGTTTTTAGTGATCACAAGAGTTTGAAATATTTATTTGATCAGAAGGAATTGAACATGAGGCAGAGGAGATGGTTAGAGTTTTTGAAGGATTATGATTTTGGTCTGAATTACCATCCGGGTAAGGCAAACGTGGTAGCCGATGCTTTAAGTCGAAAGTTGGTTCATATGTCAACATTGATGGTAAGAGAATGGGAATTGTTGGAGAGTTTTAGAGATTTGAGTTTGGTTTGTGAGATGACGCTGAGTAGTGTGAAACTTGGTATGTTGTATGTTACGAATGATTTTCTTGCTACCGTGTGCGAAAAGCAAAAGTTGGATTTGAAGTTTGTTGATTTGATGATGAATGAGAATGAGAACTTCAAGGTTGATAATTTTGGAATTTTGAGATTTCGTGGTCGTATTTGTATTCCCGATGATGTAGA